>VDFB02174863.1:0-16679 GCA_007258455.2 Sequoia sempervirens | reverse complement strand
GAGATTGACTGTATGCTTGAGCACTTCAGACAAGATCTTGACCTCCAAAAAACTGGGCGCCCCTGAGCTATACTTGCACTTTGAGGCTTTTCCTCTGAAAAATCTCCATGATTTGATCTTTAAAAACTCTGTCTCGATCATTGAAATGAGCGTCTGCAATATGAAATGCCGTCGTGAGATGCTCCTTCATCGTGAAAATCTTTATTTTGAGTCTCTGCTTCAGGTTCTGACCAATATAACTGACTTTGACTGACAAATATTGACAAAAACTCCATGCTTGACATTGCCCAAAAAACGGTATTTTACAACATTTTAGCAAGGTTTAGACTTTAAAATGCAAAATGCCTTAATGAAGCAAAAATTTGGTTTGGGTACAACAAAAATCAAGGAAAATAGGTGTATTGAGGATCAAAAATCTATTCCAAGACGAGTTTTCCTTGTTACAAAATCTATTATAGTCAACACAAAATAGCCAAACTCGGCGTCCAAACGGAAGTTGAATTGGATTTTTTTCTATTTTCATGTGAAGGGCATTAAAGTTCTTTATATGACTTATATGCAAATCCTTTAGCATAAATATATCCCCAAGGGGCTAAAGGAGAGGCTGTTCAAGAAGACTTGAGCATTGCAAAGACTGATCTAAGGTAATTCTTTAGATAGTAGATGACCACAAAAGCAGCAACAGTGGTCAAGCAAGCATGTTGAATTAGCAAAACCTACAAAGCATGTAAAGGCTCAAATTTAGTAATGGGCTTGTAAGAACTTGCAAGAGGATAGCAGATATGAGGAAGCATAACTCGGCTCTGAAGTTTTCCCGCACTGGTTTATCTCAGGTAAAGCCTCATGTGTGGTTGATTGCTTTCTTACTTTTGTTCCATGTGAGTACTACACTTTCTCTAGCACATAAAAATTCCAATCCTTGTTCTTAATCTCCTCATTGAGTTTGTTATGAGTAGCATCTGCCAAGACTTCATCTTCAGTGTTGAAGACTTCTAAAGTCCAGTGTCATATAGAAGAGCCGCATGCTCTCTTGAGAGCTATTGGTGTTGAATTCTCTTCTGCTTTCTTTTGAAGCCCATTGAAATTCAATATGAGGGGGTGTTATGATGATTAATCCAATCTATGTTAACAGTCATAATCACCATTTCTTGATTCTATTTCAACGGCAATGGAGTGGGATTTTTAAGCTTTATATATTTTCTGATGATCACCTGAATTCTGCCTATAACTTCTGATTTTCACATTTTTTACATTTTTGTTACATCAATATTGTCTTTCTATTAAGATAAGGACATACCAAGTCATAACTATCAGTGAGAAGAGAGGAAAAATAACTAATAGAATATGTAACAAATTGCCTTTGAGTTATTAGCAAAATAAAAATTTCAGTCTAGATGATGTTTTAATTCTTTTAAAGATAGGATTCAGGCTAAACAAGACTTATGTTGACAGAGTCATTTTGTAACAGTACCCAAAATTTGTGATCAAAATCTGGAAGGTTCAATGCTTTTTTTAGTTTGTGGTTCTTTCTGCACATGTCTATAATATTTTGTTACTGACATTAAATCTGTTTATGCAGAATTTGTGGTCCTAAACAGGATTCTTTCAAATGTATGTATCACTTCCATTTCTGAAAGTAGAGCGAATGAAACGAAGTATGTGCTTAAAATTTTTTCTTAAAAGCTTATTAAATATTTTTCCAACCATGTTAATTTATCAAAAATCAATTTCACAACATGATGCCGACAAAGAATATCTTATAATGGATTGGGCCTTCAAAGCAAGTTTTGTTTTGTTCTGTTCTGTTGGTTCCTTAATCTACTTTTAGTTGGGTTTATGTAAGCATCAATTCCAAGTCAAGCAATTGTTAGGAATAAAGCGTTATAAAACAAAAAGAAAAAAGTGTCTCAACCTTGCACGGAAATATAAATAAAGCAAGCCAAGAATAGAAGATTTTGTGACAAGTGAAAAGCGGCTATTTTGAGAAGTATCTTTTATATGGAGATAGAGATAAGATTGCTATAAGATTTTATTAGATGTTTCTAAAAGAAATGTTTTATCACTAGAAAGTTCTCATATGCAATGTAATACTATATATTGGTACTCTAAGATAGTCATTTTAGAGAGAGAAAGGTGAGAGTTAGTCTGCAAGTCTGTATGTTGCCGGAATGCTGCTGAAATTCCTCTAGAACAAGTTGAGGTGAAGACTCCTGTAAGAGCTTGCATTGCAAGTGTGTTGTAATCTGTTTCAAGATTTGATAATACATTGTGCAGGTTTTGGAGTGTGGGGTTTTTCTCCCGAAAGGGTTTTCCCCACGTAAATCACTGAGTTATGGTTTTATTGTTATTATGTTTATGGTATTATGTGTTTCTTGAAATCTCTGTAATATGTTATTTGAAATTTGCATAACCTTCCTCTCAAGGTTAGCGTAGGATGCGTTTTGCACACCATTGCTTCTTTACAAGTGGTATCAGAGCCTAGCCAGTTTTGGTTATATTTGTTGGGTACAACGTTTTTTGAACTAATCAAGTTTGAGTGGGAGCTTGTGTAGAGTATTTTGTATTCTGTATTACAGGATAATAGAAATAGGGAGCACATCTGGGAGGATTGAAGTAGAGAAATTTTCTAGCTCAAATTTTGAGATGTGGAAGCTGAAGATGGAAGATCTGTTGATTGATTGGGATCTATGGGATGCAGTGGATGAAAATGTCCATAGGCATACGGATCTAGCTTTGGCTGCAAAATATGATGTAATGGATAGAAAAGCTAAAGGTCTCATTAGACTATGTCTTACAGATTCAATCTTGATAAATGCCCATGAAGAACCCACTTCAAAGAATCTTTGGAAGAAGTTGGGTAAGATATACCAAGCCAAATCTCTAGTAAATAAGATTTTCCTGAGGAAGAAGTTGTATTCCTTGAGAATGGAAGGTGGACGAATTTCTGAACATTTGGAAACATTAAATACGTTGGTGACTTAATTGACCTCAATTGGGGTTAAGATGGATGAAGAAGAAAGGTGCCAAACTTTGTTGTGTTCGCTACCAGACTCATGGGATAGCCTAGTCATGGCCATTGGGAGCACTTCTGTCATCTTGAAGATGGAGGACATTGTTGGTTCTCTACTCTCCAAAGAGATGAGAAGGAAGGTATCTCTAAGTGCCAAAGAGGCTTTGAGTGTTCAAGGAAGACCAAAAGAACGAGACAAAGATGAGAAGCAGCGTGGCCATTCCAAGTCCAAAAACAAGGGGAGATCAAAATCTCCTAGTAAGTCCAAGGCAGTTTGCTGGAATTGTGGCAAACTCGGACACTTCTGAAAGGACTGTAAAGAAGACAAGAAGAAGAAGAAGCAGGATTCTATTTCTGAGTCTGAAAAAGAAGATGGAGATGCCTTTATTGCAGCCTTGGCCACTCGTGCAGGTGATAATGTATGGTTGATAGACTCAGGTGCATCTTTTGACATGCCTCCTAACAAAAACTGGTTTAGTAAGTATGAAAACTATGATGGTGGTAAGGTGTATTTGGGTGATGATTCTTTCCTTGATATTGTTGGCCGTGGTTTTATTCATGTGAAATTTTCTGACGGTAGAGTTAGATGATTTGATTGTGTCTTGCATATCCCAGGACTAGCAAGAAATTATTATCTGTTATCAAGCTAATAGATGCGGGTGTACATGTACAGTTTTCTGAAGAAGGTGTGAAAATAGTGAGAGGTGTTATGGTGATAGCGAGAGGAAGCAAATTGGGTACATTGTACCAACTCGATGCATGCACAGTGGAATGCAATAGCATTTCTGATAAGATTAAGCCAAAATCTACTTCGCTGAAAAATTAGATGGTTTCCTCTTCTGCAAATGGTCATGGCTTCTGGGTACCCAAGGGTGCTTTGCCTACCAAATCACAGTTGCCTACAGAAAATACCATGTTATGGCACCAAAGACTTGGCCACATTGGAGACAAGGGTTTAAAAGCCCTAAAAAGTAAGAACCTCATTGAGGGTTTGAATGATTGCAATCTAGAGTTTGATTTCTGTGAACATTGTATTTATGGCAAATAGAACAACGTTTAGTTTTACTCATCTTCTCATAAGTCTTCATGTATCTTGGATCTGATCCATTCCGATGTATTTGGTCCTGTTGATGTTTCTTCTATTGGTAAATCAATTTATTATATTACTTTCATTGATGATTTTAGTAGGAGAACATGGGTATATTTTTTAAAGAGTAAATCTAAAGTTTTCAATTGTTTTAAGGAGTTTAAGGCTATGGTAGAAACTCAGACTGGAAATAAAATTAAATGTTTGAGGACTGACAATGGCGGTGAGTACTGTTTTGCAGACTTTGACAGATTCTATATAGATTGTGATGAGAGCTATTTGTGTCTCATTTTATGCTACATTTTACGCCATTTTCGCATACGTTCTTATCCATTTCTCTATTCCATTTCCATTCATGTTCATAGAATTCTAACATTTACATTGCATATGATTAAATATATCTAAGAGGTATTTAATATAGTTTTGAGATTAAATTATGGAAAATAATTATTGGTTGAGTTTACTAATGAGCATTCTGATTTTTAGCCTTGGAAAATATATCTAGCTCGCAGCATACAGAACTTCTTGTCATCTTCTATGTAGAAACCATCTTGTCTTCCACCATTTCTACGTGGACTCTTGCCACATCATCTCAGTGCATTCTTTCTTCCAACGACTATATTTACCAACACATTCATGAGGCATCAAATTTGTCGTACATGGCTATGTACACATCAACACTTGATTGGCTATTCCAAACATGGATTTTCACCTTAATATCTACAATTAATAAAAGACACGTCCTACATTTATTTTGTATTGTTTATGCCACTTCAACATATAAACATGACTTTCAATTGCCTCATTATTGCCACATCAAAAGAGGTTTTCATCTACCAAAACTAATTGAGGAGAATAACATGTGATAAAGACGTGTTTGGAAGAAACCAAAAATCTACTTGATCCATTTTCAGAACAGCCAGTTTTGCGTTGTAATTTGCGGGCAGATGAGGATGAATCTGGAAAATCCACGACATGGGTTTTGTCCAGAACGGGCCCGATTAAGTTTCCGCGGTAGAATCCTCAAAAAATGAAGGAGCTAAAAGATACAAGTGGTTTTCTAAAGACAAAGTTTCCTGATTTGCTATTACAGCTAGTTGTCACATTTTCTTCAAAATTGCAAAACCATATTCGACCCATGGAACCAAATAAGGAGAGAAGTTCTTGGTGGAAATGCATTGAATGAACACGTACAGGAGGAAAGAACAAAAATTTTCTCAATTTTTATCTTCCGTTATAACAAAACTTTTATTAGTTAGTGGTTGGCAGCATAGGATTTACGTGAGCCATTCTACTATGTAGTTTGTTGGCTGCAAACACTCTGTTTTTGTATGCATTTGTTATATGATTGCATATATATATGTAGCATGATATAAGCTACAAGGAAGCAGACTCTACTGTGAAGTAGACTGTATACAGATTATTGTACGTAGAATTTTGTATATCATTTTTTGAATAATAAAAATAGTGCTTCTTTTGATTACAACAACGTAGAAAGGTTTTTGTTCCATCCACTGTGCAAAATTGGAGCAAGGGCCCACTCCTTGGGAAACACGGTGATGTTTTATTTTCTGCATTTTGTTTTCCTTCATTTTGGTTTGGTTTTGTTTTAGTATAAATTTCAATTATTTATGTATTGTCATTCAGCTTCGACATCCACGTAATTTAAATGTCAGCATTTTAATTAAGGTTTAGTTTGATATAAGATCTTGTGATTTAAGTTTGGAATGTGATAATTTCATTGAAAGTTTGATTTTAGTATTTTAATTTGATGAAGTGTGTTTTATTCTCTTCTTGTTGTTACTATTATAGTTTGTGCAGATTGTTGTAGTTCCTGTCGCCAGAGTTGTTTTGATTTGTTGTAGGTTTCTTTCCATAGTTGCATTCATCCCCACTCATCTCATGACTCTCACCCTTCGATTGGCATATAGCCACGACACCTCTCGCAAGTCTACGCCCCCAGATTGACACGTATAGACCAAACTGAAATTCATTATAAAACATTAAATATTTCTTATTATTTGTACCTAGTGTTGGCCTATCATTTTGGCGCCGTTGTCGGGGAGAAGTGTCAAAGGCAGGTTAGCTCAGTGAGTTGAGTTAGGACCATTGCACCTTGGTGAAAATTTACACAATTGTCGACCTTGTTTAGATGATTAACCTTGGTTTGCTTTGTTTTAAATCATAATAGATGCATTGTTTTAGTTTGTAGGTAGATCTTAAAGAACCATTTATATATTATTGCCATTTGTTGTGAGTAAATTGAAAGGTAAGAATTCATTTTGAAGAAACAACACAAAAACATAAAAATGTTGCATTTTCAAGGTAATTCAAATACATCAATTTTCAAAGAAAAATAATTCAAAAATGAAGAAATTGGTGGGGAAATCATGCTGACACAAGGTGATGTTTTTATACCCCCTTTATTTAATGAATGCAACATAGATTATCTTGATCTTCCATTGTCACAGACATCTACAAATTTTATTTCTATAAATGAGCAAGAACAGATAATTGATGAATTTTTAGAACAATGGAATTTTGATGAGTATTTAACCATGTGTTGTTCTGATCATTGCAAGGAGGAAGCTAAGTGCACATGCCAAGTTGATCAAGAGGATGAGCTAATAGATATCCAGGTTATAAGTGAGCCTCATCACAATAAAGGGGAATGTGAACTAGTATCCTCCGTGTCTCAAGGACAACTTCATATATTAAATTGGGAAGATCAAGGTATGATTAATGATGTGAACATGTCTTATCATTCTACAAGATTAGAAAGACAACATGTTTCTTCACAAAATACTTCTTCACCTGGGATGTATGGTGAATGGAATAATGTATGCTCACAACAACCACTATACCCATCAATACCATCTCCATTATACCCATCCTAGTTCATCCCACCCACTTTATATCCACTACAATTCTTACCATTTCCATTATCTCATATACCATTCACTTCACCATATCCACCAACATCAACCATGATGCCTAATAAAACATTACATAATAAGGTGGTTAAAACTACATATAATAATGTGAATTCATCGATCCCTTTACATTCTAATAATGTGCTTGAAATTGGTCAATCACAATTGAAACATATTGGTGCAATTAAGTGATGTGATTTTGGTTTACTTGAGTTGGAAGAAGAACATGCTCTATTAAAGGATGCTCAATTTAGTTCTTCCTATTTATTTGGCATATCACAACCTTTAAAGGATATTCACAAATGTAAAGAAGTAGTTCAATTTGAATATATTTGGATCATTGAATTGATAAGTGTGTGTGCTGAAATTTACTATGGACTGAGAGGTGTTATAATTGATACATTAATCACTCAAAATGTGTGTGATGAAAGCCTACAAGATCTATTATTTCATGTTTTTATTGCTAAACATCTAGATCTTTGGAGGCCTATGGTCAAAATATGTATTCCTCACTCACTTGTTGATTTAGGACCATTGATACTTGTTTTTATGATTAAGCACAACTAGATGGGATTGCATGCATTAATGTGATGTACCGTGCTCACTGCTGATTTGATTTTTGCTCGTTTAAAGGTCTGATGTTTTGGTATGTAATCTGATGTTTCTTGTTTTTTGTGTTTTTTGTGGTTTTATGCCAATGATTCAATAATTTCCTTACAACCATATGCATATAAGAACTCAAATTAAACTAAACTTCTAAAATAAACTAAGAAGAGACTCAATAAGATTGCTAAAGGCTTTCTTCATTACATGATAGAGTGCTTACATTGCATAACTTCCATACATTTCGAAAAGAGACACCATTTACTACTAATGACAAACTTGCAGCCAAAATGCACTGTGAACAGTGCTTGCTACAGTACCTGCGGCAACCATAATACACATAAAAATTTACTTACAACTTTCTCCCGCCAAATGATTGAAGAAAAAGTTTCCAATACCAAGGGCGCCCCCTTTAGACAAGATAGCAGCAACTAAGAGAAGGCATTTTTTCTTAGTAGAAGATTTAGAAACCCTCACTTGAAAGCGGCTGGCTATAGGTGGTCAAAATCAGCTCCAACAATCTTCAAAAAGCAAGCCACGACCTCAAAAACGTGAATGGAACCTCCAACAGCGATTTCCCTTGCAATGGATGACTTCTAACACTTGGAAACAGCAAGATATGGCTCCCATGAATCAATCAAAACTCAGACCTGCACTTTAGGGTGGTCTTTCACACCTTCAAGATGCATAAAATCCTAACTACAAGCCCAAACCAGGCTTACCCACTGCTGAAATTGAGAAACCCTAGTTTCTCTCTTCCACAAACTCCACACTTCCAAACTTCAATCAGCAAAATATAACCAAGCATAAAGGGTCGAACTTTCTCTTCTTCTTTTATAACTTCACTTTGAAACACTATTCATTAAAAAAATCACTATTCACTTAAGTTGTTTCTTTTTTTCACTTTAGGGATGAATAGTAACAGCAAAATAGAAAGTGACCCCCTTAAAATATAGACACATGGTCCCTAAGCCTGAGTAAGTGAAATAAATGGTGATGAACAATATTTAAGCTCCAATTACATGCCAAACACGCAAATTCACCACGTCACCGACTTCGGATACCAATACTGCCTTTAACCGACCAAGTGCTCATTCAAGTGATCCTCTATCCAGACACATTAGCCTACGAGGATCGACATAATAGGCTAATCCAAAGACTCTGATGCTCGCGAAAGAATGGGGACATTACAATTAATGACCATACTGTTACAATGATATAATGCTACAAAATAATGATTGTTCATTGACAAGGATCAAGGTATTAATAATTATATCTTTGTCATTCTTCATTCTTCATCTTAAGATGAACATTCATTGAACACATCAAGATATTATATATCATTGTATTTCTTGATTACTTGGATTATCTTAAATGACCATTCATTGCATTATGAATTCTTTGGATTATCCTAATGCCCCCGTTGTAGTATACAATTAAGTTGGGGGGTGAAAATCACTTAAGTTATGGAGCTTATTGGTTGATTCTTGATAATGCCTTCATTCATTATTTCTTTGGTTCTTCCAATAAAGCCACCTGTGTGAGCTTTTGACCAAATTAAGGTATGAATTCTTGTGTTAATTAGCACTGAATTTATATTATGTGTACACAAGAAATCAATGTAATTCATCCATTTTATTATTACATATTTACTCATACAAGTTACCATTCATTTTTCTAATCAATAAATCAATTATAATGGTGAAGTTATTAAATGGATGATATTATAGTACTACACTTGATCTTCTTGGTCCTGAGAATATGGTTGCAGGTTTCTTATTGTAGTTACCTAACCTTTTTGCAAAAATTGATGATGCTTCTCTTCATGAGCTTTCAAAGATGCATTTTGTTAGCCTTGCTCACTAGATGGCGAAGTTTATTTTGTGCTACACTCTTAGGAATCACATAGGGATTTTTTATTGCACCAAGTGTTCAATGCTAATGGGCACACATTCTCTTTTTCACCATTCGTGATGATCAATCATGTGGAGGACATAATGCAACTTGGTGTAACCATGAATCTTGCAGTCCCATGTTCTTGGTTAATTCTTCACAAGACACACATTGAGGACAACTTGAAGGCATGTGGAGGTCCTACAAGGAGCTTGAGCATATTGTATTGTAGATCAATGCACTTCAGCATAAGGGTTGTTTCATGTCAGCCTATCGATAGCTATATGGATCTCTTGAGAGACTATCATTGGTTTTTCACTACATTGCCTTATCTTTGGAAGATTGCTTTTTTTGTCAGTAGTTCTTTCAACCAAGCAATTGGGCATGTATTCCAAACTTCTACAGACAACTTTCAGATATGGTATCATGTGCTAAATGGGATCATATTATGCAATCCTGTTACGGACATATGCATGGTCACTCTTGCTGAGGTATATTTCTTGCCATTGGTCATCATTTCAAGCTTTGCATCATGTAACCAATTTCAATAGTGACATTTAGTGAAGGGATTCTTACAAAACTCTATTCTTTAGATGGTATCATTTTCATCATCCATATAAGGGTTTCTTTTTCTTTGGTCATTATATGCAGTTATTCAAAAAAATGAAAAATGAAAAAATGAGAAGAGAAAAAAGGAAAAAAGAAATAAAAGATCCAACAATGAAAACCTTCGAGCGTTGTTGGCCAGTTAATATCTGAAAACCAGATTCCAGCGGATACTAATTGCAAAATAAACTTAGAGGTGAAAACCAAATTTTCAGCACCTCTAGGTGGTGACAGGTTGAAAACCAGGTTACCAGCGATCTGTTATCATTATCAAAATTGAAAAAAGGAAAAAAAGAAAGAAAGAAAAAAAAGAAAAAGAAACAAAAATGCAATAATTTGTTCTTTCTATGAGCTATTTCTTTTCAGGTACTCAGCCGCTTCCATGGTTTCCCTCTATCTGAGTGTCTCTAGCACCTCCTGCTGCTCACTTGTGCACTATGCTCCAGTTTGTTGTGATCTCCACAATTTTGATCACCTGTGGCACGACTTACACATTCAGTTGAGGTGCTCAAAAAGTCAGCTACCAGCAGTATGTTCTACAATGCTTTTGTTAGATGGAGATCTTTTGTGATATTGCATTTCTTGGTACAGTATTTGGTTCATTCCTTGCTGGCAATTCATAGGTGTTGAGCTACATTGGCTACTAGAACTTGGCATAAAAGGACATGCAAGTTGGTAAAAGAGTCAATTTTATTTTTCATTATTTTATCTCTTAACTTTATTAATATTTCTTATTATATTAATCATTATGCAGCATCCATACCTATCCTCTCCTTGTTTCCCGAGGACAGTCAACCCTTTGCGTTGGGGTTAGCTATACCATCCTTTTTACCTATCTTTTTGTCCATTATTTATCATTATCCTTAGTATCCCATCCATTATTTCACCCTTGATAACTCATTCATACTACCTATCATTATATTCATCCTTCATGTTGCCTATCATTTCACCTATTTCACATAGCTAGAAGTGGCGATAATTTTTCATGATACCTCCTATATATAGCATTTGAAAAAAATTGAAAAGTAGAAAAAGAAAAGAGAAATTGACAATGAAAAGGAAATAATGGAGAAAAAACTCAAAAGTTGGCAGAAGATTGAATAAATTGAAAAATAAAGCAAAAACATGAAGCTTGTTATGAAGAGATTCTGAACAATAATTGAAAGTAAATTCATGAGGCTTTCTATGAAGAGGAATTGATAAAAAATGTGATGAGATCTAAATGGCTACTAGTTCAAATCAAAGACCTCTCGATCATAATGATTGCACGAGGACATGCAATATATTAAGTTGGGAGGAATGATGAGAGCTATTTGTGTCTCATTTTATGCCACATTTTATGCCATTTTCACATGCGTTCATATCCATTTCTATATTCCATTTCCATTCCATTTTCATAGAATTCTAACATTTACGTTGCATATGATTAAATATATCTAAGAGGTATTTAATATAGTTTTGAGATTAAATTATGGAAAATAATTATTGGTTGAATTTACTAATGAGCATTTTGATTTTTAGCCTTGGAAAATATAGCTAGCTCGCAACATACAGAACTTCCTATCATCTTCTATGCAGAAACCATCTTGTCTTCCACCATTTCTATGTGGACTCTTGCCACATCATCTCAGTGCATTCTTTCTTCCAGCAACCATATTTACCAACACATTCATGAGGCATCAAATCTGTCATACATGGCTGTGTACACATCAACATTTGATTGGATATTCCAAACATGGATTTTCACCTTAATATCTACAGTTAATAAAAGACACGTCCTACATTTATTCTATATTGTTTATGCCACTTCAACGCATAGACATGACTTTCCATTGCCTCATTATTGCCACATAAAAAGAGGTTTTCATCTACCAAAACTAATTGAGGAGAATAACATGTGATAGAGACGTGTTTGGAAGAAACCAAAATCTGCTTGAACCATTTTCAGAACAGCCAGTTTTGCATTGTAATTTGCAGGAAGATGAGGACGAATCTAGAAAATCCACAACATGGGTTTTGTCCAGAACAGGCCCAATTAAGTTTCCGTGTGGCAGAATCTTCAAAAAATGAAGGAGCTAAAAGATATAGGTGGTTTTCTAAAGACAAAGTTTCTTGATTTGTTGTTACGGTTGGTTGTCACATTTTCTTCAAAATTGCAAAACCATATTTGACCCATGCAAACCAAATAAGGAGATAAGTTCTTGGTTGAAATGCATTGAATGAACACATACATGAGGAAAGAACAAATTTTTTCTCAATTTCTATCTGCTATTATAACAAAACTTTTATTAATTAGTGGCTGGCAGCATAGGATTTACGTGAGCCATTCTACTATGTAGTTTGTTGGCTGCAAACACTCTATTTTTGTATGCATTTGTTATATGATTGCATATATATAAGTAGCATGATATAAGCTACAGGGAAGCAGACTTTAGTGTGAAGTAGACTGTATACAGATTATTGTACGCAAAATTTTGTATATCATTTTCTGAATAATAAAAATAGTGCTTCTTCTAATTACGACAATGTAGAAAGGTTTTTGTTCCATCCACTGTGCAAACTTGGAGCAAGGGCCCACTCCTTGGGAAACACAGTGATGTTTTATTTTCTACATTTTGTTTTCCTTCATTTTGGTTTGGTTTTGTTTTAGTATAAATTTCAATTATTTAAGTATTGTCATTTAGCTTCGACAGCCACGTGATTTAAATCTTAGCAATTTAATTAAGGTTTGGTTTGATATAAGAGCTTGTGATTTAAGTTTGGAATGTGATAATTTCATTGAAAGTTTGATTTCAGTATTTTAATTTGATGAAATGTGTTTTATTCTCTTGTTGTTGTTACCATTATAGTTTGTGCAGATTGTTGTAGTTCCTATCGCCAAGAAGTGACAGTTCCTGCCGCCAGGAAGTGATAGTTCCTGCCACCAGAGTTGTTTTGATTTGTTGTAGGTTTCTCTTCATAGCTGCATTCATCCCCTCTCATCTCACAACTCTCACCCCTTCGATTGGCATATAGCCATGACACCTCTCACAAGTCTACGCTCCCGGATTGACACGTATAGACCAAACTGAAATTTGTTATAAAATGTTAAATCTTTCTTATTATTTGTACCCAGTACTGGCCTATCAGATTACGGGATTAAAAGACAAAAGACAACTCTGTATTCTCCACAGCAGAATGGAGTTGCAGAAAGAATGAATAAAACGTTGATGGAGAAGGCTAGGAGCATGTTGAGTGGTGATGGTCTAGAACAAAAATTTTGGGCTGAAGCTATTGCCACTACTTGTTATTTAATAAATAGATCTCCTACATCAGTGCTTGTTGATAAAATTCCAATAGAGGCATGGTCAGGGAAAAAGCCTTCACTTAGACATCTGAGATTTTTGTGATGCATATGCACATGTGCCTAAGGAGAAGAGAACAAAATTGGATTCTAATGTTGTCAAATGTATCTTCATCGGCTACAACTATGGTGTGAAAGGATACAAGCTTTGGGACCCTATTGCATAAAAGGTAATTTACTTTAGAAGTGTTATTTTTAGAGAGACTAAATCTTCTATTAATTTTCAGCTAGAACAACATAAAGAAATTGAACAAAAAAGGATGTGGTTCAACTTCCTTCTATGCCTAAGGAAGTTGAATCGAGACCCCAAAATAGACAAGAAGTTGAGGAGATCTCATCAAGCTCTGAATCTTCAAAAGAGGAAGAAGAGGAGGAAAAAGTGGAAGAACCTCCACCTCAGCTTGTTCGAAGGTATTCAAGGCAAAGGCAACCACCTCAAAGGTATGGGTATTCACCTGATGATTGCAAGTGTATGTTCGCTTTGAGTACTAATGTTGATGAACCGAGATCTGTGCAAGAGGCCTTGGGTATGAATGATGCAAAGTCCTAGAAAATAGACACAGATGAAGAGATGACAACCCATAAAAGGAATGATACATGGAACCTTGTACCATTGCCTGAAGGTCGAAAACCTATTGGATGTAAATGGGTGTTTAAAAAAAAGATTGGCTAAGATGGAAATATTGAAAAGTATAAGGCACGATTGGTTGCGAAGGGATACTCTTAGGTTGAGGGTATTGATTACGGTGAAATTTTTTCTCCTGTTTCTAAAATGACAGCCATTCGGTTTTTGTTATCTATTGCAACAGCTTATGATCTAGAGGTCGAACAAATGGATGTGAAAACTACATTCCTTCATGGTGATTTGGAGGAAGAATTTATATGACACAGCCAGAGCACTACATGGTAAAAGGTAAAATCAATTTGGTTTGTAAGTTAAAGAAATCTCTGTATGGCCTTAAAAAAAGTCCTAGGATGTGGTACCAGAAGTTCGATACATATGTGTTGAGTTTGGGATTTGTGTGGTCTAAATTTGATCACTGTGTATATTTTAAATTTGATGGTGATTATTTCCTGGTAATTGCTTTATATGTTTTTGATTAGATGAAAAACAAGTTTTGAATGGACTCGAAACCATTTACAACAAGTTTTGAATGGACCCGAAACCCAAACAAGGGTGGACAAGTTGCCTAAAGAGAATACAATAAAGCCCAACAGCAAAACAAAGATAAACCAACAACCAAAATCAGCTGTCCAACACAGAACCAAGATACTACATGGATCTTGAACCCACTGGTTTTGACGGGACCAACAACCCAATACAACCAAATTTTGGCAGGGACCTTAAACCCAAGAGAAAAAATTGCAACAACCAGGCAATATCATACCAGTCACTCAAAAAGATTAGTCTCTCCATACCACTGGCAAAAACAACTAAGTTATACCCTCTCCACCTTTATAGGAGAGATCATCACAAGAACTTGAGGCTCCAAGCGTGTTCCATAAAAACCAATTGCTCTCTCCACCTCTATAGGAGACAAGACCAAGCTCATCCAACCCACCTGTTGATGTGTTTTTCGTGACCGCATCAACGCAGAATAAAGTTGCCAACGGCTTCCCTATTCTCTCTTGATCAAAGTATTCCGCACGCTAAGATTGCAAGAAAGTTTGTGCGTTCAACTCCAAGGTTCTTTTAGTGCGAATAGGCTTAGTTTGGCTCGATGTGATTTGCTGGTATTTCAAGGGGACTTACGGAATTGTTCGACAGCGGAGAAAGGAATTCAAATGCTCGAAGGATTTGTCTATGAAGTACGGGTTTCCTATTCTAACCAGAAAGTACTGAATGAAATGGGGTAGGGTTAAGAGCAAAGAAGCATAAATCTGCGATTAAACCCGATTAATCGCGATTTTTAATAAATCTGCAGGCTGGACGATTTTTTCCCCGATTTTTTGAAAAAAACGTTGACTTAAGTCAACGATTTTTTGCAGGTTTAAAACGCGTTTAAAACGCGTTTTAATCTGGAGAAACCCCCGTTTTAAACCTGCCGACGACCTAACATTAGATTCACGCGGACATAAAAAGCCCTAAAAGTTGCCCGAAATTCGTATGTTGCTGGAAAACGCGGACGGAACAGAAAACGCGACGGACAGAGGCCGACTGGAACAAAAAAATCGACGCCCTTTCTTCATTTCTTCTTCAAAGTTCACACGCACGGGAGGTAGGCCTGAATTTTTATGCATTTTTACGCATTTTTCATGCATTTTCAAGAATTTTTCATGCATTTTCACAAATTTTTCACGAATTTTTTCCCTAAATCTTTAGAACTTTGAATAAAATTATAAATAATTTAATTTAGTATTGTTTAGGCCTTAGGGTTTTGAGTTAGATTTTGAATAACTGTATTTTTTTAATTTACTATAATTTTTTATATACAGTTTAATTTTTTTAGTATAATATTTAATATTGAATTTGAAAATTAAAAAAAAATACTAATAATATTATATAGTATAATACTAAAAAATACTGTATTATTTTTAAATAAGTTTATTTATTTATTTTAATTTTTTATTATTATTTACTATTTAAATTTTAAAATTTTAAATAATATTGCTTTATTTTAATTTTAAAATTATTGTATAAAATATAATTTTAAAATTCAATTATTATTTTATAATAATCATGATTGTTATATTTTATAATAATCATGATTGTTATATTATTTTAAAAATATTTACCGTATTTTCAAATTACTATATTGTTATTTTCTAGTTAATTATTTTAAAAATATCATTAATTAATTTTAATTATAGGTTTACTTTGTACAAAGTCACAAACTATATTGTAATAGACATTTTGACAACTGTCACAATCTGATATTTATGCAGTTGTAGTATGTTTTGTGCAATGTAATCAGACTAATCACTGATCAGCGATATGAGTATAAGCAAAGAAAATCTATTTTCTATAATTCATGGATTGAACTCTATATTTTATTTGCTCCAAATGTTTGTATGCTATGGAAATGCCATTAAATTTAAAAAAAAATTACTTTCTGACTGTTTTTCTTCAATTTTTTGCAGTTTTTTGTATATCCGATTTTTTCCCGATTTTTTCCCGATTTATTCCCGATTTTTTCAAAAAATCCTGAACTTTTGGTTTGCCGATTTATTCCCCAAACGACGGTGCTAAGTGCTGCTATGGTT
>VDFB02174861.1:0-28038 GCA_007258455.2 Sequoia sempervirens | reverse complement strand
TCAGCAGACTTCAACCAAATTTCACTTAGCCTCGCATCGGATAGCTTTAGGGAAATAGGTGCAATCTTCAAAGGAGTAACGAAAGGTATTCAGATTATAGTTCAACATACATATACCATCATAAGGATGCATACAAGCATAAGAACCACAACCAAAGTTAAGTTTGAGGTATTTTCCAGTTGACCACGCAAGGCAGACTTACCATCAGTAAGTTGCTAGTGGTATGGATAAAGAGAAGCTACTTCGATCAAACACCACAAATCCAAAGTAAACTACTTGCATGAAAATCAAATCCTACTTGAAAATTGAAGGAAGAAGAAACCTCACAAACTATTCATGACAAAAGTGGAGTTCACCATCAATGAAATTCTTTTATTATGACTAGCTTTCGTGACAATTTCTTACAAAAATTCTCAAAGGGAGAATTCCACTTCTCCTTCAAACAATGCAAGGAAACTAAACTATTCTAACTCCAAAAATGTCTACTCTCTACTCTGCTCTGATATCCAACTGATTAACTACTAGTGTACAAATGAGGGGACTCCCCTTTATATAGCTGGCCAAGTCCAACGGACGGCTTAGATTACAATCGGCTGGATGGCCCAGATTGTGCCACCTCAACCCTAAACAAGATTCGCCCTAAAAACTACCATAATGGAGAGTGGGGCAATAAATGAGCAATTAATGGCCACCATCTTCTAGAAGATTCCCGTTTGTAGATGTGTTCACACTGTTCTCGATCCTCTTGGACTTGATCAAACAACTTCTTCTTTGTCACTCGAGTTATACTAAGTCTCAACACTTAACCATTTTTCGCAACTTTCTCCCTTCGAGGTTTATCATCTTGGACTATTTGTTTATCACTTTAAGTCATCATCGCTTGGTCTCGACGCTTTCTCCTGCAAACAAGCAAGGAGAAGAGTATTAGAACACTTCATAATATAAACTCAAATTTTATTTACTTGATTTTCATGTTTTGATCTCCAAGGGTTCATCGCCCTCACTAGCCAACTTTTACTTTCTTCACATCCGCAGTTAACATATAACACTGTGGCATCAAATTTCAATGCCTTAGGATAAAATTTCAACCTCAAGGGCGTATTTAAGATGCACTTTAAAAATCATCTTTCTAGAGTGTTAGCTTCCACCATCATCTTCAAGGAATTTACTTCACCAGTTGGAGCTCTGATACTCAATTTCGTTCATCTCCGACTCTGGAAGATTAGTCCCACGAAGAATTCAATCTAATTCACCTAGGCAATCGACTTAAAATTCATCCGCCAAGGCATTTTATCCTCAAAAACATCATTTATTAGCTGCCTTAGAAAATTTTTAAATTTTCCCTTAGGAAAATTCACAATTCAAGTGTCGGTTAAATTCTTCATCCCGAAGGCCTTGGCAAAGTGCAGAAGACTTTAAAATCAACTCCTTGTCGAAGATCTTAAATACCCAAAAGAAAATTTTCTTCAGAACGTGTAGAATTCATGGGTGTACAACGAATGGGTTCATTTAATTTTTTTTGAATTTTGAACCTTAGAAAATTAATTTTCAACAAAATTTAACCCATTTCTTCATCTTTGTGAGTGCTTCGTTGCTCTGACTTGAAGACTTTTAATTATCCTTGCGAAGCTGACACCTTCTCAACATATCCACTGCCAATTTTATTGATATCCTTGCACATTTTAATACTCCTTCAAGTTGGGCGTATTTCTTTAAGGTGATATTTAAATATCAATACTTAGAAAAAAAGAATATTTCATGAACTTGCATGGGCACTTATTCCTCTTCCAACATCTTTGGGCGCATACATGTTAAGGTGGACCCACTTCCAAGGCGTTGGGATCTCTTTTTGTCTTTATATGGCGCATTCAAAGGGTCTTAATGCCACTTGTCCTCTTCTTCATGCACACGCCTTGCATGGACATCTTTTGTCTTTATTCTCCTTTGCATGTATTCAACGCCTTGAATATTCTTCTCTGCATGGATGTGCTTTGTCCTTACATGCCTACATTTGGGCGCATATAGAGGAGTCTTCTTCTAATTTAGAATACTTTTCAACTCTTCTAGCCAAAGGCGCACTTTATCCTATAGGCTTTCACTTTGCTCACGCCTTTGAATATTCTTCAAGTACTCTTCCTCTTCTAGGCGCATTTGGAGTGTTGGACTTTCATTTTTAAATACTTTGAGTATTTTCAATCACTTCTTCCATGATGGCGCAAATCATACCTTGAGCTTTCAATTTTCAACACTAGAAGAATCTTATCCTCTCCACTTAGCTTGGTGCGCATTTTGACCTGTGAGCCTCAAGTTTACTTGCCTTAGGAAATTTTTAATGCTCCTTCCAAGTCTAGGCGCATATCAAATGGTAAGCTTTCGTTTTATACCTTGGGCACATATAGAAGAGTCTTCTTCAAATTCAAAGACTTAGAATATTTTCAAGTCCCATATCTTGAAGTTAAGGCGCAAATGAGGCCCTGAGCTTCTATTTTATCAAACCTAGAAGAATCTTTGACTTGGGGCGCATTTAAGAGGTCATGCTTTGAATTTGAAGACTTAGAATATTTTCCAACTTCTTTCACTTCAAGGGCGCAAATCAATGGTCATGCTTTCACTTTGGACACTTAGAAACTTTTCTACCCATCTTTTTCAAGGGCGCATTTTATCACTTGAACTTTGAGCTTGACGCCTTAGAACATTTTCTATCTTGATGTCTCCTTCTTGGGTGCATTTAGGGCCCTGTGCTTCATTTTTCCATGCCTTAGAGTGAATTCTTCATCTCATTCCTCATGGGCGCATTTTGGGGGGCCTACTTCCAATCTTCAACACTTAGAAAAATTTTCTTATCTTTACTCCTTGCTGGACGCATTTTGATGGGGGAGCTTCCAGTTTTACTGCCTCAGAATATTTTCTCTCATGCTTCTAACTTAGGCGCACTTACTAGGGTCAGCTTTCAGTTTATAACACTTAGATTATTTTTCCCTGTTCAAGCTTGCAAGGGTGCATCTGTGATAGGGAGCTTCAAATTTGCAAGACTTAGAATATTTTTTTGGAGTCTTCTTCAAAGTTAGGGGCATATCATACCCTGAGCATCAAATTCCCACTCTTATTCTTTATAGGCGCATACAAGAGGGTGGTCTTTCACTTGGGGGCGCAAATAGCATGTTGAGCTTTTAATTTTATCAACTCTAAGCTCAAGGGCGCATGTTGATGGGTAAGGATCCAATTTTCCATACTTAGAGAGTTTTTCAACCCCTCCACTAGCCAGGGCGCAAATCAATGGTCATGCTTTCACTTTTATCAATTCCAAGTTCAAGGGTGCATTTTGACCGATGGGCTCTCATTTTTCTTAGGCAATTTTCAAACTTCCTTACTCCACCTTGGGCGCATTTTGAGTAGGCAACTTCAAGTTTCTAACACTTAGAAGATTTTCACCCTCATTCTCTCCCCAAGGGCGCATTTGACCCCTTGTATTTTCAATTTAGCAATCTTAAACAAATTTCAACGCCTCCTCTTTGTCTTCTCAAGCTTGGGCGCATTTCCCTAGGCAAGCTTCCATTTTTCAATGCCTTAGTAGAATTTTCATCTGTCTTCAGCTTCTCAAGGTGAATTTTGACTTGTGAACTTCAAATTTGAAGTGCTTAGAGAATTTCCACCAAACTTCAGCTTTTAAAGGCGTTCTTCACTGGCTGGACTTGAAAATTTATCAATTTCAGTTAATTTTATGCTCTTTGCCTAATTTAGGGCAACTCGATCATGCTAACCCTAATTTGCTATTTTTAGAAAATTCTTCAAATTTTGTGCTTTGGATTGACTTTTGACTCCAGAAAGCCTAATATTGCTTTGTTCTGAACCTCGAGATGTGATTGAGTTGTCGGGGCTTGATGCTTGCATCTGCATGATTGTCGTGTTTTTCCCTTGAATTTAGGAAACCCTAATTCCTCTGTACCAACCTGCTAAAAATAGTGTCTGATTTTCCATCCTCTGTAACTCTGTTTGATCTGAAATTCGCGCCATAGGGTCTTCATCACTTGCTTGACCTGTACCTGCTGATGCCTTGCGCTGACCTGCTATTTATAGCATGTTTTTGGAGGTGGTTTGCTATTTATAGTAACTGCTTGATTTTGAGACTTCCACAGCTCCGTTTGACTTGAAATTTGAATGACGTGCTCCTGATCGGGTGACTTGCCCGTTGACACTGGCGCCTGTTGCTGATTTACTATTTTTAGCCTGTTTCTGAAATGACTTACTATAAATAGTAAGTGCTCCGTTTGCTTTCAAATTTTACCAGCAGATAGCTTGAAAGATGCTGATCACGGTGGTAAACACTGGTTTTCGAAAATTCTGACTTTTTACGCCTCTTTTTGGGTCTTGAAGCTGGAAACCCTAATTGGTCTTGCATGCGTATCAAACGATCTCCATTTGTTCTCATTTTTGTTGTATTGCGATCAGCTCGTGATTCTGAAGTGCTGGGAGGCAGCAGTCGGGATGCATCTGCTAAAAATAGTAAGTTCCTAAATGAGTGACCATCTTCGTTTGCATGTCACATCACTACGAAGCTCTCGAAAAACCCATAAAGAATATGCCGACATGCAAAGAAAACCTTGACATGCAAACTCTAAAAATAGTCTCGGAAGACTGAATTCTAAAAGTCATTATCTCGCTTTGCATGTCACACCATTGCGAAGGTCTCAGAAAACCCAGAAGGAATCCTCTGACATGCATTGAAAAACTCTGCATCTAACCCTTGAAATTTGCTCTGGAAGTTGAACTGCTAAAAATAGCAAGTTGACAGTTTTAGCTCAAATTTTGCCAGTGAGTAGCCCGATGTGCTCTGAATGCAGTGTGACTGTTAAAACTTCAAGAACGCTGAAGGAACGCCAGGAATTACACACTTACTAAAAATAGTAAGTTGTCGGAATCTGATGAAATTTAGCTGGAAACCTGCTGGAAGCATGCTAACAACAACGTTAGTCTTTATTTTCAATTTGTTCACCTCACTTGACCACAAATTGGCTGGAAAGATGGAAACCCTAATTTTCAGACTTGGCCAAAATTTCACGTTTAAGCTCAACGGCGGATACATCCCCGGAAAGGCAGATATCAGAAAAGATACAGAAAGAGAGAGAGACAAAAACCAAAGCCAAAAAGACCAGAATGGAGCAAAAATTAGGGGTCCCCATCTTGAATGGGGCGATGTGTGAAAAGGTCACAACAAGTTCCTAAATGAGTGACCATCTTCATTTGCATGTCACATCACTGCGAAGCTCTTGAAAAACCCACAAGGAATATGCAGACATGCAAATAAAAACCTGACATGCAAACCCTATAAATAGCCCCTGAAGGCTGAACTGTAAAAGTTGTCATCTCATTTTGCATGTTATACTGTCGCAAAGATCTTAGAAAACCTAGAAGGAATCCTCAGACATGCACTAAAAAACTTAGCATATAGGCCCTGAAATTTGCTCTGGAAGCTAAACTGCTAAAAATAGTAAGTTGTCTGTTTCAGCTCAAATTTTGCACACAAGCAGCTTGATGTGTTCTGGACGCAGTGTGACTGTTAAAACTCCGAAAGTGTCGAGAAAATGTTCCAAATTTCACACTTACTAAAAATAGTAAGTAGCCAGAATTTGATGAAACTTAGCTGGGAACCTGCTGGAAGCAGACTGACAACAATGTTAATCTCTATTTTCAATTTATTCACCTCGTTCGACATCAGATTGGCCAGGAAAGTACAAACCCTAATTCACATTCACGTTTAAGCTCGCAGATGGGAACGTCCCCGGAAAGGTAGACACCAGAAAAGAGACGGAAAGAGAGAGAGAGAGAGACAAAACCAAAGCCAAAAAAAAGACCAGAATGGAGCAAAAATTAGGGGGTCCGCATTTTGAATGGGGCAATGTGTGAAAAGGTCACAACAGTGTCCAAGTCTATACATGGGTTTCTTGAAGCATTTTTCAGTCACTTATGGAGGCCGACTTGAGTCTCTTCTACCTGGCGTGAGTTATTGGAGCCTAGTCGCTTCCTTCACCCTGCATTTCTCTATTATCTATGCATGCATTTGGAGCGTAAAATCCATTCAAGGAAGATTTGGAGGACATGATGACATGTATTTGCTGGTCGTGACTTTTAATGGTGGTTTTCAGACATATAACATCCTGTTGCAAGTGTTTCAGTTCCTCTTTGACTTCTAGGTTTGAGTATTTGATGCATCTTATTTGACAAATGTTTTGTTTGTATTGAATGAACAATATGTTACAAGTCATGTTGTAGTTACAATGGGTTTTGCTGTTAAAATCAGTCGATATCTTGCTCAGAAATTTACTGATGTAACTCCCTATAACTATTATCCAATTTGTACTTATTACTGTTGCAAAGATTCAATGTTAGTCTTTAATGTTGCTGCAAAACCTGAACATTATTAGTGAAATAAGGACCAATGTCAAAGTGGAAGTGAAACTTTGTTCTAAAGCATATCTCTATTCAAACATGTGTTGAGTTACCCAATAGTAATTTTGAAACAGTTAACCGATTGATAATTATTCCCATTGAAGCATTCATGTGCAAAATCATTCAGCAATTGGTTGATCAATTTTTCAACCACTTACTATTTTTAGCAGGTTCACTTCGGTAGCTGCCCAGCACTTCAGAATCACGAACCTAATGACATGCAACAGAAACAGAGTTAAACAGAGCTCATCTGAAGCACATGCACGATGAATTAGGGTTTCCAACTTCGGGACCCAAGATGAGGGGTCAAACGCCAAAATTTCCAAAAGCTGAGGTATCCCATCGTGATCAACATCTTTCAAGGAGACCGCTGGTAAAATTTGAAGACAAACAGAGCACTTACTATTTATAGTAAGCCACTTCAGAAACAGGCTATAAATAGTAAGTTAGCGTCAGGCACTAGTGTGGATAGGCAAAGTCTACTAATGAGGATCACAACATTCAAATTTCAAGTCAAATGGAGTTGTGGAGGTCATGAAATCAAGCAATTGCTATAAATAGTAAACCACCTCCAGAAACATGCTATAAATAGCAGGTCAGTGTGAGGCATCTGTATGAACAGGTCAAACAAGTGATGAGGACCCCATGGCTCGAATTTCAGACCAAACGGAGCTGCAGAGATTCAAAAATCAAGCACTTACTATTTTTAGCAGGCCTGTGCTGAGGAATTAGGGTTTCCTAAAATCTAGGGCGAAACATGACATTCATGCGGAAGCAGTATCCAGCCATGATCGACATCCCTCAGGCAATCAACATGCACAGTTTTAGTGCATTCTGAGCAATTACTATTGTTAGTAAGCTGCTAAAAATAGCAGGTACAGGCAGGCTTTTTGGAGCTTGAAATCGGCTTAAAATAAATCAAGCTTTTTGGAGCTTGAAATCGGCTTAAAATGCAAAGTTTGAGAAACTTTCTAAAAATAGAAAGCTAGGGAAAGCTAGGGGCCACGTGAACAAATCACTTCGAATCAGACAAGAGCTTTGAAATTCATCCAAGTTTGATGAGCTGAAAGCTCCAGCATCCAAATCCGCTCCAGATACTTGAACAGCCATGAAAAATTCATCTAAGTCTAAAAATAATGGAAGCTCAGCCTCCCAAATGCACCTCAAGGAGCAAACAAATGGATGAAAATTTTGCTAAGGCATTGAAACTTGAAGCTCAACTGCTGAAATGCGCCTTACCTTGAGAAGAGAGTAACAAAAAAATTCTAAGTATTTGAAACTGGATGCTTGAGCCCCAAAAGCACCCAAGGTAAAGGAAAGTTGATGGAAATTTGATTAAGTCATTAAGATTGAAACTACAAAGGGCTAAATGCGCCCAAACTTGAAGGAGGAGGCTTGAAAATTGACTAAGTACTCAAAGCTTAAGGCTCCTACCCTCATATGCGCCCAAGGAGAAGAAGAACCTCAAAACTCTTCTAAGTGTTTGAAACTTGAAGTAGACCCAGTCATATGTGCCTTGGCTTGGAGACAGAAGAAAATTGTCGAAGGCAAGAAAATGGGAAGCCCATACCCCCAAATGTGCCTTGACTAAGAGGAAGAGGTTAGCAAACTTTCTAAGTGTCACAAATTGGAAGTAAGAGGGGTGAAATGTGCTCAAATGCCAAGAGGTTGAGTTGGAAATTTTCTAAGGCAATAGAAGTGGAAGTAACCCTTGCCAAATGCGCCCAAGTTGAGAAGAAGGGCTTAAAAATTTTCTAAGTTTTGAAAATTGAAAGTAGAGGTCCCTGAATGCTCCTTGACTTGGAGAAGAGGTTGGATTAATTTCTAAGTGATGGAAAATGGAACCTTAGGGTGGTGAATACGCCTAAACTTGAAGAAGCATTGGAAAAAAATTTAAGTGTGAAAAATGAAAGTTGAAGGGTCCAAATGCGCCTAGAGGAAAGAAGGTGACTCAAAATCTTTCTAAGGCATTGGAATTGAAGGTAGAAACCCTCAAATGCGCCCAGCTCAAGGGGGCAGGTAAGAAAATGCCTAAGTGTTGAAAATTGAAAGCTCAAGGGTGGAGATGCACCCAAGTCATGAGGTGGAGATAGAAAATATTCTAAATTTCAAATGCGCCCAGCCTTGAAGACAAGAATATTAAAGATTTTCTAAAGCAATAAAACTTGAAGAAGCCCCTCTCGTTTGCGCCTAGAACAAAGAGGATGCCTTGAGAAACGCCTAAGGCAATGGAACCTGGAGCTACGCCTATGATATGTGCCTTGGCTGAAGAAAAGAAGAAGCTTGGGAAATTTTGGAAGTATGAAACACTCGAAGTATAGACCCTCATTTGCACCTAAGGAGAGAGGGGTCTTCAAAATATTCCAAGGCGTATAAACTAGAAGTTGACCACCTCATGTGCGCCTTTGCTAGCTGATGGATAAGGAAATTTACTAAGTGTGGAAGATTTTAATGCTACTGCCCTCATATGCACCCAGCTAAGAGTGGAGATTTTGAAAATTTCTAAGGCATTGGATTAGAAGCTTGGACCCCAATATGCGCTTTGGCTGAAGATGGCTTGTAAATTTGAATAAAAGCTTGGTACCCCAATTGCGCCTAAGCTGAAGGTTGAAGTCAGAGAACTTTCTAAGGCGTGGAAAACTTGAAGTAGAATGCCTCAAATGCGCCTTAAGTAAGGAGAGGGTATTGAAAATTTACTAAGGTATTAGAACTCAAAGCTTGACCTTCCATTTGCGCCCAAAGAGAATAGAGGCATGTGGAATTTTTTCTAATTGTTAAAAGGTGAAAGTTGAGAGCTCTAAATGCGCCCTTCAAAAGGATGAGTTTAGAACTCTTTTAAGGCAAATAAAGTTGAAGTATGAGGGGTGGTATGCGCCTGGCTGGAAGGGGTCATTATTAAAGTTGGAAAATTTTATCTAAGTATCTAAAATGACCTTCCATATACGCCTAGAAATGAAAAGCTAGAGAAGTCATTTATGCCTGACATGAAAAAAATCAAATGGAAATTTTTATAAGATTGAGTGATGAAATTTCCCAAGGCATTAGATGTAAAATAAAATTTGTTCTAAACAAAAAAAAAAAAAAGGTCTTCAGTCGAGATCAATTAAAATGTGATCAAAATTATTTTCCAAAGTTTTAAGAATAAAATTAAACCTCCCCTTTCGTTTGGACACATGAAGTTTTAAAATTGGAAAATATTTATCAAGGGGGAAATTTTTTTAAAAGGAGTTATGAGAGGAAAATGATTTTTCCTAGCAATTTAAAAATGTTGGAACTCACAATCGAAGTGTGGATTTTTCTAAGGCGTTGGCGAAAGAAATAAATAAAATTGTTTCAAGTGAATTAAAAGGCGTTGAGATTAAATTTTAATAAAACATACGCCATTTTAAAAAGATGAAAATTTTAATGCTGGAGTAAATTTTAATGAATTTTTCAAAATTACTTTAGTCAATTGAAAATAACTGGCAGTCGAGGAGGGAAATTTTAAATTCAAATGAGGAAAGAATCTCCCAGAATAGCTAATTTTTATGATGACTCTATGACAGTTGAGAATATTCTCTCCCAAGTTAGAAAATTTCTAAGTGAATTAATGGCACTTGCTAAACTGGGCACCTACTTGGCAAGAGAGAAACTCCAAGTTTTTTTTTTTACAGAGTTGCAGAGTTGAAAATTGTGTTGAAGCTGAAAGTGATTGCTGAGTGAGTGAGAGATTTCTGAGTTGAATTATTTTTCCAAGTTGCTGAAGTTGTAGATTGTGTTTAAGTTGAAAGTTGAGAGTGCCGAGAGGAAGTAAATTCTAAAGTAGAAGTGCTGAGATTGTTTTTTTTTTCGAAGTGCTGAAAGTGTTGTAGCTGCAAGTCGTTGAAGCTTGAGGTTTTAAATTTCGGTGTTGTATTTCTCGAGGTTTGGAGTTGAAGTTTTAACGCTAAAGTTTTTTTAATTTTCAAAGCCAACTCCACTTGCTAGCCATCTCACGAAATTTTTATTTTTTTAAAAGTTAGAATTATAATGCTTGATCTTTATTTTGCAGATGGCTGAAGGTAGAAGAGGAGATGTTGCCAGGACAAGCAAGGCTACAGCTAGAGCTGGAAATGTTGAGGCTGGCAAAGAAAATGCTTCCAAGTAGGCCATTATTAAACAACTAAAGAAGTCTTTCATCCCTGAATCAAAGTTTGTATCAAAACTGGGAGGTTTGACTGATACCAACCTCGGTTCTTTCAACCTCGAAGCATTTAAGAGAAGAATATACGGGCAGGGTGGTTATCCTCCATCGGTGACTTCACAGAATATTGTAAGGAGCGGGTTATATATAGCTGCCGGTTTTCCATCGACAGTTCAATGTCATGAGCTAATTATGGAGTGTGCGAACTACTACAATTCGAACCACCAGACGATTGTTTCTCTAGAGGGCAAGCTGCTGGAAAATTTCACACCTGATGCAATTGGCGAAGCGTTTGGGATTCTAGTTATGGACAAAATGTTGTACAAGTCCAAGGAGAGAGCCGATAAGATGTATGCTACATCTTTTGATAAGTGTGCTAAGAGGATCAACACAACATGGATGAGGAAGCCTAAGCCTCCTGGCGCCAAGCTGCCAAAGAATATTATTTCAGAGGAGCTGAAGCAGGAATACTGTGATTTGATCATGATGCTCAGCTGGGTGAATGGCAGCCCACAAGCGTATGTTTTCGAGCCTTGGATGTTCTTCTACATCAGCGTGGTGCTGGAAGGAAAAGAAAATGTGGATTGGGTGTAGATGATTAGCGACAACATTAATGAACAATTCAAAAACCTGAGGAGAACAAAGACATTCTACATGAGCTCATATGTCATTTATATGCTGGCTCGAATGATGAAATATAAGGGGCTGACGTAGCAGGAGCTGATCGGATGTGGTCACAGTCAATTCAAAATTCATGAAGCATGCAGGCAGTTACATTTGACGAGCACTTCTCACTTCAAAAGGGTGAACGATGCCTTTACGATGTACATCACGAGGACTCTTCAATGGAGAGTGCAACAAAGAATATCCAAAGAGGCATAGGAGTTGATCGAGGAGTATGGGTTTTGGTTTGTCCAATTCCCAAAGTTCACTTATTTAAGGCTGTCGGGGCACCATTCATATGCCTACCGACTACCGAGGTATCCCACAGATAGAATGATAATTCTCGAAGTGTCTAGGCAACTCATAGCCTATGACAAAATTACAAAAAAGAAGAAGAAGGGAGGTTTGCACTTCCCCATTGTTATGGGGAATTCACTTGAGGAGTGCCCTTCTTTGCAAGCAGCCAAGGAGGCAGAGGATGAACTGCAATTCTACTACCTCACTCTGCATACTAGCCGACAAGATTTTGATCCTCGAGGGAAGATTGGAACTGTGCAAGGTGAAGAATATAGGCACAAGGCTCATTTGGAGGATTTTTGGGAAAATGCACAAGATGAAGCTGAAATCAGAAGGAGAATGTTCTCCAAATTGCCCCTGAAGTTGATCAGAGAGTGTGAAGTGGTTCAGGTTCCGGATCAAGTTGATGAAGATGCTAGAATTACTCACCCGGATTATGAATCAATAAAGAACACACCAATCCCACCACCTGATTGGGCAGAGCCAAAAATCACAGACTTAGACACTTTGTCTATGCCTGTCTTGACTTTCACAAGGAACTAGGTAGATGGACATGTTCACAGGCTAAAGAGAAGATCAATTGCCCTCACATACAATCTCATGGGCGATCGAAGGCCACCAGTGTCAACAAGGAAGAGGAAACAAATCGCCCAAGCTGCGGAGCCACAACAGGAGGAAGAACCAATTCAGCCTGAACCTCAGAAGACAGAGGAAGCATCGCCCACGTAGTTGTTGGCTCGCTCTTCAAGTGTACAAGAGGTGTCAATATTTGCATATCAGAGGGTTAGAGTGGCTGAGGAGCAGGATATGGAAGAAGTTAACCGGTAATTATTTAGAGAACTTGATAGTCAGAGTGCCAACGCTCTTGAGGATGCTGATCAGCCAGATGAAGGTGAAGAAACAAAGAGACATTCGCTTTGATCGTACACTTGAGGCAGCCTTTGAGGATGAAACGGAACCTGATGTTCGAGGTTTTGAGGAGGATAGCCAGCATATGGAGACAGATGAGCCTGAACCGAATGTTGCTCAAGTAGAAGTTCATGAAGTTGAGGCAACGGAGGAGCAGCACCTTATTGTCTATAGCACTCAGTAGAATGTTCCAAATTGGCTCACACATGCGATAAGGAGAGATCAGGAGGATGACACTGACTCGGCAATAGAAATGGAAGAGCTCCTGAACATAATAAGTGAGTCACCTAAAAGAAAGAGAGTCAGGAAGTACTCCAGGATGGAAATGGATGAGGCTGGTTCTCGCACTCTCCATGTTGCAGTTCCGAGGGAGGAGTGTGATCTTGGTAATGTGATGCCTGAGAATTACACTGTTTCTACAATTGAATTAGGGCGCCCCACTGGAGAAGGTGGTCGAGGAGGCTGAAAACTCCTTCCAGGCACTGAAAGATAGACTACTATGAAAAGAAGGAAAGTACAAGAAATTGAAAAAGGAACATAAGGCATTAGTTGGGTATGTGCGGCATCTAGCACAGCCATGTGCTCAGTAGAACCCAACGGTGGAACTCCCAGTCGAGCTTACACAAGAGTCGATCAGCGGACTCGAAGAGATGTAGAAGGCCATTTAGGAGGGAGACAAGTGGGTTGGCGGTGTTCGTACTGAAGCTGAGAAATTCATTGTAGATCTTGTCTCCTCTCTTCAGCATGCTTCCAGTATCCTCTCTCATTTGGAGAACATTGAGCAGGCTTGGGATGATACTCATATATTTCAAGATAAGACTATTCCACGCCTGGCTGCTCTAATGCGCATACCAATGCAGACTTTGGTTGAGGAGGGGGTGATTCAAGCAGGTGATAGATATGATTTTCATGGATGGTATTCTGTTGCATTCATTGGTAGAGGCTTCTTCGACACAGCAAAGACGGAGTCAGCTAAGATCGGGAAGGCTATGGGGAATATTCATGAGGGCATCCTCAATATGCTGGAGGCGTTGTTCTCCAGAAGATTAACTCCCGAGGAGGTAGAAGTAGATGGATTGAAGGGGAGATTGCAGCCTTTCTTCTCGGAGATGAGAGTGTTCGCTCAGATAGACTTTGAGAATATCTCCACGTTCTCAGCCATTAAGCAGAGCACGCAGGAATCCATTGAGACTTGGAGAAAGTCTTGCGTTCGGGAGGAACAGACGATTGCTATCCTCGAGTATCAACTCAATCTTACTCTGGTGATCTTTGAACAAGAAGTTGATGTGGTACTGGCTAGATTTGTTGCTTACACGGTCAGAGAGAAGAACAATGGAAACAGGGTCCTGGACAAGAATCTTCTGGAAGGATAGTTGGCATTAATTGCCCATAATGGTCAAAGGAGGAATCCTCTATTTTTGTGCTCATTAGTTACGCCACTCCTCCGCCTTCTGGCGGTTTTTAGGGAAAAATCTAGTCTAGGGCTGAAGTGGTTCAATCCGAGCCGTCCATTGTAATTCGATCTGGACCATCCATTGAGATTGGCCAGCTATATAATGGGGACTCCACTCATTTCTACACTATTAGATGAGATCAGACTAAAGAGTAGACATTCTGATAGAGCATAGAGAGACAGTTAGAGTTAGAATAGTTTCATTGCATTGTTTTAAGGAGAAGGAAAATTCTCCCTTTGAGAATTTTGTAAGTAATTGTTATGAAGACTATCATAATAAAGGAGTTTCATTGATTGGTGAATTTTTCTTTGTTATGAGTAGTTAGTGAGGTTTCTTCACCCTTTGACTTCAAGTAGGACATAAGATAGAATAATTTTCATTTTCATGCAAGTAGTTAATTGTGGGTGGTTGTGTTTGATTTAAGTGAGCTTCATTAATCCATACCACTAACAAGCTTACTGATGGTAAGTTTGTCTTGCGTGGTCAACTAGAATTCTTTTCAAACTTAACTTTGATCTTGATTCGCGTGTGTGTATGCATCATCTTGATGGTATTTGTATTGCTGAGTCATGATCTGAACACCTTCTGTTGCTCCTTTGAAGATTACACCAACCTTGTTGAAGCTGTCCAACGTGAGGCAAGACAAAGTTTGGTTGAAGTCCACTGAAGTCAAGCTCAACCCCTATTGCATTTAGACTAGGACATAAATTTTCTAATCTCTGCAGCCATTCAATTCCGCACAATTCTGGTTAGTATAGGAAAGCGTACCTCATCACTAAATCATCTGCAACATACGAAAATCCCCTTCAAATCATTAACCTGTTGTCAATTGCAAGCCTTATGAACAATTGTGTAAGTCCCCTCGTGTAAACAAAAAATCACAACAAACCTACTGAGGGTATCCAAAGCATTTTGGAACCTTGGAGTTGAACGTGCGATCTTTCTTGCAATCTTAGTGCACGGAATTCTTTGATCAAGAGAGAATGGAGTAGCCTTCGGATTACTTTGTTCTGCTGATTGGTGCGGTCACAAAAATCACATCAACACTACGCTCTTCAATGCCAATACGCTCAAGAATTGCGGAAACTCTCATCCCTGTTCTCCAAATGCCAATTGAAGTCATGAAGAAAAGTTCTCAAATACTCAAAGGATGAATTCGATTTTCTCTAGGCTGCTTATATACTTCGCTCAAAGAAGTCGACCCCCTTTTTTCCTTTTAATATCATTTAAAATAATTCTCTAGGAATTGGCATCCCAAAGCATCAATTATAAATTGGCCCCCTTTTTAATGTATCAATGACCCCTCAATATAAAGTTCAAATATAACATTAAAATTAATAATTATTATTAAAGTGACCTTTAATAATAATTAAACATTATAACTTTGGAAAAACACCTTATTCCTCCAAACCAATTGAATACTAGGATCAACATTGACAATATAGCTCAACTAGGTTCCCTGCTATAAATATTAACTCTGCCAAAAAGACTTACTATAAATAGTAAGTATGAGAAATTGAGCTTTGAATTCTCTGCAAAGGCTAAACCTAAACCTCTCTGAACTCCGAGGAAGAGTAAAACCATCAAATGACCAAGTTTCTGCCACAAGGACTCTCTATCCAAATCCATTAGCCTACGAGGGTCGACGGATAGGCTAATCCCACTGAAATACTGAAGTCTAGCTAGAAGGGGACATTACATATATTTGAAAAACCTCAATAAGAAATTTCTCTATTTTCAAGGTATGTTTCAAGGAAACATATAGATACACATAGAGACACAAAGAAACTTCACTTAAAGTCTCCTAAAATTTGAAGATCTCCCCAAAAGGGTTTCCGAGACAAAACAAATTGTTGGGATTAGCCAGGAATAGAAAGCAATAACCTAGATAAAATTCCACAAGCTATGAGCACAAATAAGCCAAATGATATTAACAAGAGTTAAGTAAAATGTACCAAGTAGCCTTGCATATAAAGGAAAGGTAGTGGAGGTAAGAAAGTCAGACACAATGACTAACTACCTCTCAAAGGATGCAACACTTGTTAACTCACTTGACAAGTGCTCTAGTGAGTGGTAAGTGTGCATGCAAGAGGTGTCTCACAAAGTGAAGAAACATGTCTCAACCACATGAGGTGAGAAAAAACTCCTAAGTAAACTTAATTAAATGTGAATAGGTCAACCTAGAAAGTGATAACAACTAACTAGTTGCATAATGACACTATTTACATTAACATCCCCCCTTAAGTGCAACTTAGGGAGTACATGTGTATAGAATAATAATTATTCTACTCTAACACCCCCCTTTTAGCTCAACTTAGGTGGGTACAAAGATGGATGGGTCTTGATAACTAGGCTTGATGAGGTACCCATGTATAGAGAAAAATCTCTCATAAAGTGGAGAAAGGTAGAAAATCCTATGGGAAAAACTACCCTCCAAAACGGAGATGATAACAAGAAAGTACAATGAAGAGAGATTGTGAAGCCCCCCCAAAAGATGATGCTCAACTATTCCTCGTGATCTATTGGAAAGAAACTTTGGATGCTCCTGAATCAAGAACCCATTTATCAATCTCTGAACCTATAGTTGCCATAGTACTCTTCCTTTAGATATATACTTTACTTTGGAAGATTCTGAACTAGATGATTCTTTGATGGATGTAGGAACCTTTTGTTTCTCAAGTCGATGCATATGATGGTGTATCCTTTTCTTCATACATTTGTCTTCATTATGCCTAGATTTCTTGTAGAAAGTGCACTTCACTTTTTGTTGTGATTTATGTAATAAGCACCCTTAATTTATTTTTGAAATTTAAACTCGTTAGCTCCAACATAGAAGGTAAAGCTAAGCAGCTTCCTTCCACTTTCTGATCACCAAGTTCCTAGTGTGGGTGAGGTGAGAGCATACAATGTAAGGATTACATTAAAAACTAAACTACAAAAAATGATGACTGCTTGTTCAATGGGATAAGTTGAGCACATCCACTTTGCAGTGTGAAAGCTAATATAATACTGAAATGTAAATGAGCTCTTCCACTTTTTAGTAGTGAGCAAGTTCCAGTAGACCACTTGTTCAATGGGGTAAGTAAAATAGCCACTTATGTAGTGGGGAAACCAAATGAACCACTTATGCAGTGGGATGAGTAGTAAAATCAAACAAGAGAAAAGTCACCAATGGTAGTACCACTCGGAGTTACAATGTGAGCTCTTACAATATGATTCAATTCAAATACATAGTTATCGTATAACTGCAAATGTGATATGTAGTTGAAATAAGCACCCCGAAAGAAACCCAACTTAGGAAACCGACACCCAAGTAAATCAATACAATAATACCTCAACAAAGTAGCATATGAAGGTCTGAAATAACTCTGAAATTGAGTTGCAGCAGGTCTGAAAGAAGTTGCAGCGGGTCAGATAGACTCAAAAATGCAAAATTTATAGGTCCAAGCAGCCATTGTGAGCACCCCAAATCAGTCCAATGCATTAAAGTCTACCTTGAAACTGATTGCAATTGTTTCACAAGGTCTAGGTACCCCCTTGGGGACCCCAAACAGCCGGGAAAGAGGGGTGATTCTCCATGTTAGTTCACACGCCCCCTCTGAATATGTACCGCCTTTACCTAGCTGTACTAATTGTTATCACCGAATCTAGTAGCGCTCGATTCACGGATAACCCCCCTACGAAACTTGTCTGTTTCCTAGGTTCATGATGTTCAAGCACACAAAAAGAGGCAATTTTCAATCCACCTCGAAGTGTGTTCCAAAGTCTCAAATAATCCATTTGAGTGTCACTTGGCGTTCATCTTGCGAAGACCTTCGAAATGAGAATCTTCGCGAACTCTCATTGTTCATACTTAGTGAAATTGTGAAAAGTGCAAAGGTTTCTGAAAAAAGCACTCTAACTTTTTGATGAAATTTGTCTAAGTATAAAAAGTGCAGGGGTGGGGTTTTTCAGTGCCACTGCACTTAAGTGAAAATTTGACTTGGTGCAATGGCGCTGATTTTTAGCGCCCTTACACCCTTTCTCCATACTTAGCCAAAAAGACATGGGTGGTGATTTTTCATTTGATTGCACTTTTCACTACTTTTATACCTTTTATTTCACCTTAACTAGTTTACGACATATGTTTCATTTATTGCTTTTGCTAATCACTTAAAAGTGATTTTTAGTTTGCCTCTTTTCATTCCTACCATTTCTCTTTTGTTCTTCTTTGAGCTAGAATGCGGATTTGAAACGGACAGCTATGCACAGATAAACTGCTCTTCAAATTAGGAGGGGAAGCTCCCTCTTGCTGATGGTATGAAAGAAAGTAAATTAAATCTAATTTGCCTATCTTTTTGGTTCAGCTAGAGCATAGGGTTTATAAAACACAAGACGCCGCAGTTGAGATTTTTTGATTAAGAATTCCAACTACAACTAACCTATGCTAAAAATGTTTCTAATTTCTCAAGTAATACGTAGAGCTAGAGAAAATAGAAATAAACAAGATTTGATTCTCTGACAAAGTGCTTAAATAAACTCTTTCCCAACATACATCTTACTTTCAATGTAGGCTGAAATTAAGATCACATAAGCATAACACAATAAACGCACTTAGACAAGCTTTCCTCTCAACATACATCTACTTACTTTCAATGCAAGCTGAAATTTAAGATCATATAACACAATAGATGGAAACTTGAGGCATTATATCGAGGAAAAAGAGGCTCAGGACTTTAATTCTCAAACTTCTGGAACAAAGATTAAACTAAACACACGCATGGAACAAGAAATTGCAGCTAAAGAGGCTTGCAATCTTGTTCTTACACAAAGAGAACAAAAATTACAACTACTTGTTGGCTAAAAGAGACTCAACAATTTGCTATCATAAACATAATTGACAACACTGAATAACAAATAGAAGGCACTATAGGCTTAGTGTTTTGTTATCACTAGCATGGTTGAAAATAAATGAGCAAGATTGCTCTTATTTATAGCCTAAGAAGAGGAGTAGGGAACCCTAAAATCTCCTTGCTTTTACAACTAGGGCTTGCTCAGCAAGAAAACTTTATTTCTAAATCTGGAAAGAAGATAACATCTAACACCTAAGAAAGCAGGAAAAGCTGGAAATGCCAACTATTACAATTTATCTTCTTTCTCTTCTTCAAAGAATGGATAAGAATTGTTCCAAGAATAGAAAGAAAGCAAAAAGAAAGCTTCTAAATGAAAGTTGCTTTAAATCTCAATGACATTTGCTAAAAAGCAGGAAACTGTGTCCTAATTAGGTGCATCTATACCATCAATAGCAAAGTTGCATTTTTCTAAGATATCCTCTCCATCTGCAATTGATCTCAGGAAATCTTCCACCTCATTGGCCGCTTTTTCAAACTTTGCTGACATCATGGATATGTGACCCATTCTACCTCCAACTGAATTGCTGCCATCATAGCTGCGAACAACACTCTGAAATTGTGTTTGGACTTCATCAAGTCCGACATAGGAACCATCTTCAAGATTGTACCGAGAAGGAATCTCTGTAACAAACTCACTGATGAAGAGAAGAGCTTCAATCACCCTTTTCCTGTAGGCGATAAACTCCTCAGATATCCTCTCGTAGGTTCTAATTTTGAAGACGTGATGCTCTTTCCAAGCAAGGATCTGCCTCTTATGTTCTTTTGAAACCGTTGAACCATAGGCTGTATCTAAATCTTCAATGATGATTTCATGCCTTGGTTTCACTTCAGCTACTGACTGTTCAAACCCTTGTTTACCTTGATGTAGCTCATGAGCGTTTTCTCTCAATTGAAACATTTGTGTCAAGATCTCCTTTCCTCTGATAATGAAACTCTCGATCCACTCTTGAGTTTCCTTCCCACATATTACCAACTGTCTTAATTAATGATGATCAGCTGGTGTCTCTAAAACCTGGGGCAACAACTGAGTTTCCTATGAAGAGCTATGAACAAGGTTAGAAATATAAAGCCTGAGTTGTATTTCAGCCTTGAGTACTCTTTCTTGAAGGCTTTCAGACACAATTCTGAAAAAACTGACATCCGCATGTCTGGTGTTTTTGCCAAGATTAGCCTTCACCATCATGAAGTCATCCATATCCACTTCATCTTTGTTCTTATGTTCAGGAGGTATGTCAGTCTCCATGATCACCTCACCATCAAGATTTCTCTCATAATGAACTTGCTTCTTTGCTTTCTTCTTAGGTGGCTCCTGATAGATGTTATCAAGGTCATCAAAATTCACCTGATATGAAGGTCTTCTTCTTACTCTACCCAAGGAGCTCTCAAGCCAAGACACGGTGGTATCTTTACTAACTTCCTTGGGAGGTACAATTGCAACTTCTTCGTCTTCTTCAATATCCAGGTCGATGTGAATCGGTGAAGACCCTGTCAATGATATAGAATCATGGGTTAAGGGCACTTCCTCTGTCTCCTTTTGAGGTATGGCTCTTTTGGAGGAGCTTCTGCTTCAACCATTGGTGGCTCCTTTATGACTATTCCTGAGAAGTCTAACCTCCTTAGATTTTTAGTTGACCTGCTGCCCTTCACACCTTCTTGAGACTGACTTACGCCTTTCCCTTTTGATTGTGCTCTGGAAGAGGAGGGAAGTGATGACTGTATCCTGGGCAGCTCTGCTGTTGAGATGGATTTCTTCTTTTTGAGGACCAAGAAAACTTTGTTGTGTTCAAGGACTTGTCTAGTCCTTTCTTCAACTGAGAGGGACTCTTTGTTAGCCCAATTGACCTGAGGAAAGGGCTGATCTTCAATTCGCTTGCGGGCATACATTGGGAGTAGCACTTCCTCATCATCATCTGATAAGCCTTCGATATCCTCTGATAGGTAGTCTTTCATTTGGTGAAGAGTGAGCCTACTGTAACTTCGCCTCTGCACCTCGAACTCATCTATGCAATTGGCCCAAAAATGTTCAAGAGCAGATAAAGGAGCATAGTTTTTCTCAAGTCGGGTAGTGTAGACGCCGTGAGGTTCATACGATTGTCTCTCCCTATAAGGCTTGAGACCGAGTCTGTCTAACTCATCTCCCATGGTTTTAGCATCTGCTGCTGATTTGCATGTATAGATTCCCAGTCCCAATGGAAAATTGAGGGCGGGTTTCTTTCTATTTCTTAAGAATGTATGGACATCATGTGTTTGCCTTAAGAACTCCATGAAGACAACTTCGTTTGATGGGTACCTTGGTAGCATGAGTGGAGCACCTGAAAAGCCATAGACTACGAGGTAGGTGAAAGTAGGAAACTGTATAAACCAATCTGCCCACTCTGCTACTGCTGTCTGTTATCACAGAATCTAGCAGCGCTCGTTCCACGGATAACCCCCCTACGAAACTTGTCTGTTTCCTAGGATTCGTGAAGTTCAAGTATGCATAACGAAGTGATTTTCAAGCCACCTCGAAATGTGTTCCAAAGCCTCGAATAGTCAATTCGAGCAACCCCCCTATGTTCACCTCGCGAAGACCTTCAAAACGAGCCCCTTCGCGAAGTCTCACTGTTCGTACTTAATGAATTGCGAAAAATGCAGTTGCACTGAAAAAGTGTGCTCTTGCTCTCAAGCCAAAATTTGGCTAAGTATGAAAAGTGCAGGGGCACTAATTTTTAGCGCCCCTGCATGAAAGTGAAGTCTCCTAAAATGTAATAGTGCTAAAAAAGTGCGCTATTACACTTTTTTCCCACACAATCTTTTTCTGGCCCTGGTGCGTTTCTTCATGTTTTTTGCATTTTTTGTCAATCGTGCCACTTTTCGTGCCTAAATTTATTGCTCGACTTGAGTTAGGTTTTTGAGTTACAATTTACTTAAAAGTGTTTTATTTCGCCATTTTCATTGTTTATGATCTTTGTTCTTCCTCTCTTCATGCTGGGCGAGTTCTTTTCAAACTGCAATCACGTTTTTGAGAATTTCGAAGTTCCTCTCCAGCAATCTTCGCGTTTTCTCTTGGTAAGCCTTTTTCCTTACTTTCTCTCCTTTTTCTTTCGTTGCTTTGTATATGTCTTAGGATTTACATATGCGTTTTTATTCTTCCCTTTGTTTTCTTCATACGTTTTTCATCCCCACGTGTATTCTTCCTCTCCATTCGCGTTTTTGTTTCGCATGCCCTTTCCATGCTTCTTCTTCATAATGTTTGAAGCGGCATCTCCTCTTCCTCGTGAGTCCTCCTTTCTATGCGTTCCACTCCAACGTTTTTATGTTAGCTTCTTTCCTTGTCGCCCTTTCAATCACATTTTGGCACAAGCACATTGAAGAAACTCTTGTTTTGTAAGAAGGTTTCCTTGGCTCTTATCCACATTTGCGATGTTTGTGATGGCAATGAAACGAATTTTAGTTGCAGCTCCATTCAAAGAAAAATAAATTTTGACTTCAAAGTGTTCCATGTTACAAGAAAATGACAAAGCGCCGTTTTCATTCACCATTACATCCGTTTTCCAAAATCATGTTTCAGATGCAGAAGCGCTATTTTTCAGTGCCCTGTCATTTTGAAATATAAACTAACTGTGAAAAGTGCAGGAGCGCTATTTTTTAGCGCACCTGCATCAAAACCTGAATTTCCAAAAAGTGTAGAGGCGCTGAATTTTAGCGCCCTTACACTTTTTACAATTTTTTCCAGATGAACTTCAAACTCGCCTGATTTACTCTTGAACCTTGCTCCTTCCTTTTTGTGCATCGTTTTGCGTTCCTTGTCATCCGCTCCACGCTTTCCCATCATCGTTGCTCATTTTGCGCATTCCCATGCTACCTAACGACTAATGTTTGTTCTGGCTCAACACCTTGCAGTCTCTTTTCAAAGATCTTCAAAGTCTGAGTGATCAAAGTTTGAGTTCTTCCTGATGACTGCCGATAAACCTCCATCTTCTTCAAGAGCAAAAGCCAAAATGAAGTATAAATATCAAGGTGTCTATCTACTGATCGTAGTGGTCTCCAAGGTGGAAGAAATAAAGGACACAGAGGTTGGCCATCAAGACTTGGTTGATTTTGCAAAGCAAACAGAGACGAAGCCTCTTCCTGATCCAATGAGAGCAATTGTACACAGTAATCTGCATTTGGTAGCTATGTTCCCTATAGCTACACATAATACGGAGTTTGTTCTTTAGGTGGCATCTCACTACATCAGAGAAAGTAGAAGTGTGATCGATTCTTCTGGGCACGAGATTCTAAGACTCGACCCTGATTTCTTTGACATTGTGTTTAAGGTTCCTCAAATGGAAAAATACATTGATATTTCTATACAAAAATCACAAGAGGTCTTTGACGCTGATCCCAACAAGGCTAAAAACCTAATAAATACCCAATGGTTGAAGAAGCCTAGACCATCTGTTTCTAGATGGCCAAAGGGACTCTTGTGAAGCGATTTCAAGGATGATGTCAAAGATATGATCACATTTTTAAGCAGAGTGAAAGGATTGCTAGAATCGTCCACTTTTCACGATTGGATGTATGAATACATCAGGATTATAAGAAGACAAAAGGTGCACATTGACTGGGGCAAACAGATTAGTGATGAAATACATGAACAGCTGATCAATGCTCCTTCCACATTGAAATTCTATATGACTTCTTACCTGGTGTACGCGGCGGCTGTAATGAGACAATTCCCATGTCTATCTACAAAATGGAATCGGATGATGGTACCTGTATACAGATTTTTCTATCAACTGGAACTGAAGGAAAGCTTTCATCACTTCAGGCGGGTTACAGATGCTTTCTTCGCGCCTTTGCTTTTCAATTTTGATCCAGCTCTTGAAAGAAGGAGAGTATCTGATGAGGCTTATAAGGTGGTAAGTAAAGTTGGATGCCTATTTCTTCAATTCCCAACGTTTACTTACTTGAGAGTAGGGTGCTACACTGGCTGTCCTTACATGCTGGCACGTTATCCTTCAGATAAGTGGGTTCTCATGGAAACATGCAGATAATTGATTTCAGTGCAAAAGGAACGAAGAAGCAACCACAAGCGTGGATTCAAGTTCCCACTGACCATTGGCCGATATACTATCCCAACTGCACAACAAGCTAAGTCTGTTTATGCTGAAATGCAGATCATGACAATCAAGACCTACAGGTATAGGTTTGATTTTGATTACCGAGATGTTAGAAAAAGATTACAAAAGGGTCATCATCACAAGTATCATTTTGAAGACATCTGGGCTGATTGCAGAGATGAAGAAGCCATTCGCAAAATGGATTATTGCAGGTTGACTGTTCAGCAAATCAGAGACCTTCATATTGCTAACCTACCAGAGGATTTTGCAGATCCTGGTGATATCATGAATGCTGTCTATGATGAGCAAGGAATTGCTAAAAGGCCGTTGCCTGCAATTCAATGGTCTAGGAAAGAAATTACCAGCATGAGAGAGAGATTGAAGCCAATCCTAGCCAACACTCCAGAATGGTTACATAAGCATGGTTATGAAATGAAAAGTTTCGTATCGATTCGAAGGAGAAGAATCTGAAGTAGAAGTCACAATGCTAAAGAACTCCGGGCAAGATGAAAAAATAAATCGGCACTGTTCTACTCTTCACGTAAGAGGTCCAGGACTTTTCACACAGCCCCATTCAAGATGGGGAATCTCTTTATTTTTGCCCGCCCGGCCCTTTTGGCTTGCCCTCTCTCTCTGCTTTTTTTTTTTTTTTGCACCTCCCAAGCAGTCGCCATTGAGCTAAACGCGGAAAAGACACAAGTCTAAAATTAGGTTTCATTTTTCAATTCAGGTCGATAAAGTGAGAAGATTGAAAATTGAACTTTAATAGCTGCTTGCCGCGAGTATCCAAAGAGAAGCCCAAATTACCATCAAATTTGAGGTACTTTACTATTTTTAGTATGTGAAATTCAGGCAATTTGTCAAAGATTTTGAGATTCCGATCATCACACCCGCATTCGTGAGTATATCGCATCGCCATGCCAAATTTGAGCAAAACGACAATCTCGATTATTTTAGCAAATTGCTTTCGGCACTAATCAGGTCCGGGAGCAAGTAGATTTTCTTTTGCATGTCTAGATATTCCTTCCGGGTTTTCGAGACCGCGACGATATAACATGCAAGACGAGATGATCACTTTCAGGATTCAGCCTTCCGAGGCTATTTTTAGGGTTTGCATGTCGAGCTTTTCTTTGCATGTCAGGTGATTCCTGATGGGTTTTTCGAGAGCTTCGCGATGGTGTGACATGCAAACGAGGATTCTCACTCAATAAGGAACTTGCTATTTTTAGCAGGTATGTCCCGGCAGCCGCCACCCAGCAGTTCAGATTCACGAGCTGATTGCAATGCCACAGAAACGAAGACAAACGGAGATCTTTTGATACGCATGCAGTGCAAGTTAGGGTTTCCAGCTTCAGAGCCTAAAAATAGGCATCAAAGTCGTAACCTCGAAACCGATGTAAACCATCGTATCAAAGGCCTCTGTGCTATTTGTCAGTAGCCAGATTAAACGAGCACTTACTATTTATAGTAAGTCAGCCGACAAGCAATTCTATTTATAGCAGGGCACCAGAAGTTCACATGTTGGCAGTGGCGATTCCCAAATTCAGTTGAGTTGGTGAAATAAGGAGTTTTTCCTAAGTTATAACGTTTAATTATTATTAAAGGTGACTTTAATAATAATTAATATTTTAATATTATATTATAACATTATATTTGCACTTTATGACTTGGGTCCATTCATCATTAAAAAGGGGGCCATTTTAATTAATTACTTGGGCGCCAATTTCAAGGACATATTTTAATATTCCAAAGGCAAACATTATATTATTTTAAAATGATTTAAAAGGAAAATTGGAGGGGATTGGCCAATTATCTTTTATCCTACATTGGTGAGAAAAGTGTATGAGCTCCTCTAGGAAAGGTATAAAAGAATCTTATGGGGCTCATTTGGGGATATTCAAAATTGATTAGTTGATATTTGTTTGATAATTTCTCATTGGCGTTTGGGGAAAGGAGCCCAAGGGTTTCTACCAGCGTATCAGCTTTGGAGAACGAAAACTCTCCATTGTATCAGCATTTTGACGTTGTGGAATATCAGCTGAAGGTGCTTACTGTTGGCTTCATCCAAAAGTCAAATCTATGCTTCATCAAATTTATTGCTTCAGATCTATAGGAGATTGTATTCGCGGGTATGCACATATTTGTAAAAGCTTTGAAAGAAAATCAATAAATTAATTGCATTGCTGCAGTAGTTTATGTTTACATTTCTTGTATTTGATTTCTTGAATGGCAATCTATGAGAAAATACAAAAAAATTACAAACCTTTATCATTTAGCATAAAAACAGAAGTAAAGACAGGCAGGTCTCCTACAAATAGTGCCACCATGATTGCAATAAGTAAGACAGTTGTCACATGCAAGGCAAAGACAAAGCTTTCACACCTCTCAAGATTAAAATGACTTGTGTGATTTCATCTAAAATCATGCCTAAGTTGATGCTAACTTGTACATGCAAAAATTAGTCATATGCAAAATCAAAGAATCACCACCTTTGCCAGCTTGGACATTCAACCTACAACAAACAAATCTCAAAAAGCACGTGGCTGTGGATGTCTAACAAGTGTGTTGACCAGAAATATCAATACCAAGGATCTCTGTTGTCATGCCTCTCAACAGATCGCCCTGTGATTGCAAATGCCTCTTAATTCAAATTCTTGGATGTTTGCTTTCAACCATATGGGGATCATATGTCATAATTTCATCCACGCTCTATAACAAAGGATCTAATTGCAGGTATGATGCTATTGATTGACCATTACATGCCTGAACAAAGCAAATCAAGCCATGAGCAGTATTGAACAAGTTGCGGGTTTGCTCACCCGAATAACATGTCTGTGTAAAGAAAATCTAGGTGTAAACAACATAGAGCACTCCATGAGTTTGCTTGCCTAAATAGCAGGTCTGCAAAAAAGGGAAGTTCAAAGGTGGTTGATGCTCAAAATGTGCCACACGACCTGCACATTGGCCTGATCTATTCAACTGCCTCACAACCTCTGGTTGATGTATCTAGCAGGTTGAAGTGGATTGATGCTAACTATATGCACCTTTCTATGCTTTTGTCAGGTCAAATCATGCCTTCTAGACCATCACTTGTCATTGATGTCTTTTCCTCTTAGTTGCATCAATATGGCTAGGCCACCATAGGCCACACTTTTAGTCACACCAATATGGCGAAGCTACCAACCCAATATAGATCAGCCTTTTCAATTTGGATCAGCTTGCAAAGACAAAGGCTCATGGCCTATGTGTAGAATTCATCCTCTATGCATATTTTTTCTCATGGCCTTTATGCTCAACAATTTTCACACAAAGACCTCTCAAACACCTTTGTGTCGGCCTCCACACAAGTCAACACCCAAAAAATAGATCTTGATCTCATAGCAAAAAGATTATGCAAATCATTCAATGCTCATTTTTTTTAACATGCCAAGGAGATCTCACTACAATAGATCATCTACCTCGAACTAGCAAACAAAACCAGACTAGCTCTATGATGAACTCTTGACTAGGTTACGTGTGGGATTTTGGGAAGGGTTTTGCTAACATAGCTTTGTTACCAATGTTGGGATTAGCTAGGATTAGAAAGCAATAAGCTAGATAAACTTCCACAAGCTATGAGTAGAGATAAGCCAAATGATATTAACATGAGTTAAGTAAAATGTACAAAGTAGCCTTGCATATATAGGCAAAGTAGTGTAGGCAAGTTAGACACAATGATTGACTACCTCTCAAAGTATGCAACACTTGATAAGTGTTCTAGCGAGTGGCAAGTCTGCATACAAGAGGTGTCTCACAAAGTGAAGATACATGTCTCAACCACATGAGGGGAGACAAAATTCCTAAGTAAGCTTAAGTAAATGTGAATTAGTCAACCTAGAAAGTGATAACAACTAACTAGTTGCATAATGACACTGTTTACACTAACACAAATTTCTAGTATAGGAGATGAGTACCAAGGGTCAGGATTTGATTCTTTTGGCAACTATGGATTTATGTATTCAGTTTGCATATGCCAAATTAGTATTTGATGGGACTAACTAATTTAAAAGAAAATTTTCACTTTTCATTTTTTTCATTATTGTATCTTGCATGATTGTAATTGCTAGACATAAACAAGTTTTCTAATAGGG
>VDFB02174860.1:0-15903 GCA_007258455.2 Sequoia sempervirens | reverse complement strand
ATGCCACCTATGAGATGCCATGATTCCATGCTTATGGCCCTCTATGAGCATTGGGACACTGATATGTGTACGTTTCATCTTCCTACCAGGGAGATGACCATCACTCTCGAGGATGTACACCGCATTCTCTGAGTTCCTATTTAGGGAGAGCATGTATATTTTTTAGGGGATCGGTCATTCCACGAGAAGAAGGTGGATATGCAATATTTTTTGGATGGACCTATTCACAATGAGCATGTTAGAGCATGGATTGAGCTTCCCATGCTTCTATATTCATGAGCTTCGATTGTTAGATGGATTATGATGCATACAGTGGCACTTGTTCTCAATCCTGATGGAAAAGTAGCACACTTAGATGGAGGATTAGTACATTTGATTTGAGGGATGTATGAACATAGGACAGTCTATGCTTGGGGCCGCTACATCCTAGCACACTTATATTATGATCTTGGAAAATTTTTGTTTCGAGAGATCGACAATATGGTGCACTACAGGCTTCTAGAGGTGTGGTGCCTTGAGCATATTACATGCACCAGGCCTATCAGATTCCCTTGTGCTATAGCTACAGGATATCCATGAGCATTTGGTTATCCTTTACGATGCTTGTGGCAGTACAAAGATTTACATTTTTGGAGGGTGAGATTTGATCGGTTGGAAGAGAAAAAGATCTTATGAAGACCTTATCTACTCACTCTCCAGTGGTTAGATCCCACAGGATAGCTGAGGAGGATGCAGATGGATAGATTTCTATCTGGAAGGCATGACTATGTTGTACGACCTTTCTATTACAGGCGATTCATGTGACAGTTTGGGCAAGTGAAGACACCATTGAGGGTGTGCCCCTTCATTATGCGATCAATGTGGAGTGCTCGGAGGCCAGGTGATACTGTTCAACTTACTATAGATCTTGTTTGTGAGAGTGATTCTAATGATTCAGATCATGACCAGACACCAACATTTGATGTTGATGATGTCGGTAGAACAGATGAGCATGAGAAGTGGTGGTCAGTGACATGACCAGCTCTTGTGTTCCCCATGGATGTCCCCATAGGTGATGCAGGAGCAACACTAGATGAGGGAGATGAGCTAGAGGAGAGAGTAGAGGATGTATGGTATAGGCCATCAGATATATTTATTGATGTTATTAATGATGAGTATGATTCAGAGGTTGATCTTGACTATGAGGACTAGGATGGAGAGGACGATGAGGGTGGTGAGGACTATGAGGATGAGTATTATGAGGAGGAGCCACCCCTAAGCGAGGGTGATGAGGTAGCAACTAAGGATTGGTATGAGCATGGAGAGTCCTCATACACTTATAGAACCAAATCACGTGTAGTAGCTAAAGTAGACATTGGCACCCAGAGTCAAAGAGAGGCTAGGACATCCTCCATTCCCCCCAGAGAGGATGTGGTTGATATTCCTCATGCATCTGGAGACATAGGTGATGTTTTGTTTTATTTTACGCATGTACTTGAGTATATTTATGTTTTGTGTGTATATATATATCATGATGATGTGTATTGATTGTGTACCTTGTCTATCTTGTAGGAGCGATGAGAGACTAGCAAGAGTTCTATCGTTAGGCTACCACAGAGATAGTGCTTGCATCCATCGACATGGAGGAGGTGGATCCTGACTACATGCCCCCACCGAACATGGAGGAGGAGCCAGAATCACTCAGACCTGTTCATGAGGTTACGGGCAGTGTACGAGAGCATGAGGAGATGATTTCATCAAGCTGAGAGTGTAGGACAGTCAGTACAAACCTCAACAAAGGTGGAGAGACTACATGTAGAGCTAGCACAAGTACGAGTGGAGAGAGATCAGATGGTAGAGGAGCATCTTGTGGTTGTTGGTAGAGTACAAGGTCTCGAGTATGCACTTAGACTCGAAAATTCATGGTCATGATCACACATGACCATCTCATGATGTCTAGGGACTAACTCTCGAGCATCGAAGCCCAAGGGGTCAAGTTTTCAAAGACCTTGGTGATTTTTTATATGATATTTAGATGTATATAAAACTTCTTGATATATATACATGCGCATTTGGTGTTTTTAGAATTTGTATTTTTGTGTGAATGTTAAATGCAATGTGATTAATTAAATGACTTTATGGTAAAAGTATTTAATTAATGTCTTCATGATTTAATAGGATTGTTGTGATCTAATGTAAAATATTGTTGATTAGAGAATATGTTAAATTAAATACACCTATAACTCATATAAGGATCTAACTTAACATAACACAAGGGTGAATAGTAGGAATCCTAAAGTAATTATAAAATGAACTTAAATAATTACCTTAGTTCTCAAGACAAACACAAGATTAGTTGTTAAGAATGAAGCAATGTGAAAGGTATTTAGAATGGCATCAAATAACTTTAAACAACACTGCTTTAACAATCATACTATTCAAAGAGGTTAGAGGTAATACCAACACAAATGCACGGCATTAATAGATTCCTTAAGGGGTGTTCTTTCCATCTACATTAAGACATAAGCACCAGACCCATAATTGGTATCAAGTATATCTAACCAATTAGGGCAGAATTTATCTTTTTCTTAATTGTCAGCATTGGTATTATGTTGATTCTCAAAAAGAAAAAAATCACCCTTATGAAACGTTCTAGGGATGACATGTGTGTTGTGTCTTCATTGTAATTATTTGATGTGAGCTTGAATATGTTCAAGAGTGTTAACGCACTTTTTTTCAAGCATCTCAAGTTGGTTCAATCGTTGTTCTTTATAAGTGTCATCGTCAATAAGTTCTTGGAGAGCAATTCACAACATAGGAATTTCTAACTCCAAGGGCATGATTGCATTAGTGCCATAAACAAGGTTATAGGGTGTGGTTCCTAAGGATTATCTAACATTTGTTCAATAAGTCCAAAGCGCATAATGTAATTGTGTATGCCAATCTTTATGATGTTTGTTAACAGTTTTCTTGAGGATTTGTTCCATAATCTTATTAGTGTTTTCTAGCTTGTCCATTGGATTGCAGATAATATGGTGTGGAAAATCGATGTTGAATGTTAAATTTTTCAAGAAATTTCTTGACTTCGTTATTCTTAAATGGGGTTCCATTTTCTGAAACGATTGCGAAAGGAAGCCCAAAGTGAGAAATTATGTGTTCCAAGATGAAACAAAAAATTACTTCAGCATTTGTAGAACGAAAAGGAATAGCTTCCACCCATTTTGTGAAGTAGGATGTTGTGGTTATGATAAACGTATGTCTAGAAAAAGAGGGAGGTGAAATTTTTCCAATAAGATCCAATCCCCATACTGAAAATGGCCAAATGGGAACTTGGGCACGAAACTTAGAAGCAGGATCATGGATCAAATTGCTATGTTCTTGACATTTGTGACATTGTTCAATGCAAGTGAAGCAGTCTTTCTCCATATGTCTCCAATACTATCCCATACGGATGATTTTTTGCACTAATGACTATCCTCCAAAATGACCTCCATGGGCACCAACATGAGCTTGTTCAAGTGCTATAGGGATTTCAAAAGCATTAAGACACCATAGTAAGAGACCATTGAAATATCTTCTATACAATGAATTGGCGAGGATCACGTATTTAGCTACTAGTTTGTGTAAAAGCTTTCGATTGTTTGTCATTGTGGACTTGGGAATGGTACCATCTTTTAAATAATGGTAGATTGTATCATACCATTCACATGAGGCATCTTGAGTGATGGGTAAAATTTCTTCTAATCGAGTATCTATCGAAGGTTTCATGATGGGATGAATAACAAAGGTGAAGTCAGTTGAAGGATTGAGCGGGGATGTAAGAGAGGTTGTACTCGCCATTGCATCCACATGTCTATTGTCTTTTTGTGGGATGTTATCAATGGTGAATGCTTCAAACTTCTCTAACAATTTTATCATAAGATCCTTATATTTTGATAACATTTCATGTTTAGTTTGTTATGTACCGTTGATTTGTTTGATAACTAACTGTGAATCACCAAAGATCTTGATATGTTTAACATCCATTGTTAAAGCAGCTCACAAACCTGCAATTAATTCCTCATACTTAGCTACATTATTTGTGAATAGGAAATTTGGTTGATAAGACAAGGTAAGAGGTTGTCCAGTAGGCAGAATTAATACCAGTCCAGCACCAAAACCTATTCTACACTTAGATTCATCAAAATATAATTCTCATGTTTTATTACTAGCAGTCAAGACACTATCATCAGGAAAGGAGTTGTGATTAGGTAAAGCGAGAGGAGAAGGAGTATCAACTAAGTGATCAGTTAACGCTTGTCCTTTGATTGTTTTTTGTGAAACAAACTTAAGGTCAAACTCAGTTAACAACATCACCCACTTAGCTAAGCATCTAGAAAGGTCTATTTTGTTAAAAAGATGTTTAATAGGATCAAATTTTGTCATGACTTGTATTTCGGCATTTAGTAAATAATGCCACAACTTACTAGTAGTAAATACAAGAGCTAAGCATTATTTTTCAATTGGTGTGTATCGAGTTTTAAAATAAGTTAAAGTTCGACTAATATAATAAATAGGATGTTCTTTTCCATGATCATCTTGTTGAGCCAACAATGCTACAAGAGCATGGATTGATGCAGCTATGTACAAGATAAATAGTTTGTTTGGCATGATAGGTTGTAAAATAGGTGTTGCCAAGTATTCCTTTAAACTCTCAAAATCTTGTTTACAATTTGCATCCCGATCAAAAGGTACACCCTTTTTAAGAAGATGTGTGAAAGGTAATGTGTGATCGAATAAAGATGCAACGAAATGATGGATAGCTTGAATTTGGCCTTGTAACATTCGCAATTGAGAAATGTTCCTAGGAGGTGGCATGTTAATAATTGCATCAATCTTCTTTGTGTCCACCTCAATGCCTCTATCAGATATGACAAACCCCAAAAGTTTACCATTATCTACACCAAAGACACTTTTTTTTATTTAAGCGCATATTATATTTACGTATTCATTTGAAAATATTTTCTGAAGAACATTTACATTGTCTTGTCATGTTAAGGATTTAGGTAGGATATCGTCAACATAATCTTCCAAACTTTTGTGGATGTAATCGTGAAAGATCAAAGTCATTGCTCGTTGATAAGTTGCGTTGGCATTCTTTAGACCAAAGGGCATCGCAACCCAACAAAACGTTCCCCAAACAGTGGTAAAGGCGGTTTTGTATTGATCTTGAGGATTAATAAGGATTTGATTATAACTAGAAAATCCATCCATGAATGACAACAAAGCATGCCCAACAATTGAATCCATGATCATCTCAATGTTAGGAAGCAGAAAGTCATCTTTTAAAGAAGCTTTATTCAAGTCACAAAAAATCTGTACATATCCTAATATGATTATTGGGTTTAGCAACTGCGACAATGTTTGAGATCCAAGGAGAATAATCAATAGGTCGAATGAAGCCTGCATCAAGGAGTTTTTCAAGCTCTAGTTTAACATACAAGGCTATGTTAGGGTGCATTTTTCTCATCTTTTAACGAATTGGTTTAGCATTTCCAGCAAGAATGATGTTGTGAGTCACAATTTTCAAGTCAATTCTTGGCATATTAGAATATTTCCAAGCAAAATTTTTAGGAAACTCATGAAGTAAAGTTGTAGTATCCTCTTGTTCTTCATCATCAAGGAACTTTCCAATCTTAATAACTTTTTCTTTATCGTCAATGTCCATTGGCACATCAATTGTATCTCCTAAAGGGAGTGCATTAGATTTAGGAACCTTAGACTCATGAGACTCTTCAATCATATCACTATCATTTTGCTTGGTAACAATTGTAGCACAAGTAACCTATTTCATGGAAGTAGCAGAGGATGTGTTATCATAAACTCCTAACATTTTTTTCAAAGTTTCATCACTATCAACATACTTCCATGACGGTGGTAAGTTCATATCAAGCAATTTGAGATGTTGTGAGTTGGTTTTTTGGGTTGACATGTAATAGCATTGATGTTCAAAGGTGGTCATTGAGTATCTTTTATCGTTTTAGAAAAATAATATCCCAATCTGGTTTTTGTCTCTTGCGTATTAGGTTCACGAGGAACACGAATGCCTTTTTCATGCTTTCCACATCCTTTTCCAGTATATTCAAATTGTTTCACAAGTTCATAGCCTTTTCCATAAATTCTTTCCATTTTTGTCAGAGTAGGTGGGGATTGATAATCTATCTCATAAAAAAAAATTGTGTATGTTTCATTTTCTTCCAAAGTAGAAGAGATAGATGTTTGAGAAGATTGTTCAAAATTTTGAGTGGACATGATGGTTAGTTGTTCTTGTTTCTCATCTTTCTTTTGTGTGGTTATGTATTCACCCATAAATGAAGGTGTGAATTCTAAGGATCCCCAATCATCACCAATAATTTAGATGTTGATTCCTCAGCGTTTTGTTCAATTTCAAGAGGATCTATGTTGGATATTGCAATTAATGTTTTCAAAGGACTTGTAGATCCTTTTTCAAGGTGCAAGCAACTTTCAGGCTCAGGGTCTATTTCAACTTGATAAATGTGATTGTTATAGACATATTTCATGATACCATGAAGGGTCAAAGGCACTACATTCATCTCATGAATCCATTTTTTGCCTAAAAGAAGATTATACGAAAGATTGATCATAAGGCATGACATGAATAGGAGTTTGCAAAGTAGTTACCCCAATCATAATAGGTAAAGTGATTATACAGAGCAGTTGCTTTGTTGTATTGTCAAATCCTCGAATGGATAGGGAATTAGGTATTATGTGTGACATATCAACATGTAGTCTATCAAGGAGATTCACACTACACACATTAAGGGTTCTTTTGATACCTGTGCAATTGAATTGATCAATTATCATAAAGGATTCATTTTGTTTCTGAAATTCTAAAGGAGGGAGCTCATGTTGATGGAAAGTAATGTCTAGATTCATTTGATTCATTCCATGTATTAGAGCTACCACATCATTCAAAGTTGTGCCAGGAGGAACTGCAATGTGTTGTAAGGCTGTTTAAAGAATAGTGTGGTAATTTGGTGAGTTCTGAAGTAAATCCCAAAGGGAAATCTTTGCAGGAGTATTCTTTAATTGTTCAACAAGATCATACTCCTTTGTGTGTGGGAGGAAACGAGGAGCACTAGGTGGATTGGGTAAAGGTAAAGAGGGTGGGGTTGGTTGCAGCGGTTGTGGATTGTTTCTGGTATTATATGTATGAGCAGTAGTAACATTACTTGATTGGTGCAACACATTGGTTTTAGGTGGGTAAAGAGTGTACTTAGGTTTATTGGAAGGATGAATTTTATGCGAGGTAGGTAAAGAATGAGTTAAGGTTGAATCACGTTAACATCCTTAGTTTTAGATTTCTCACAACAAACCTTGGTGGATGATTTGAGTGAGATGAAGTCCTGAAGGGACTCATCTAACAAGTCCAAATCATCATGACTAATAGGTTTGAGGGGTAAGTTATCATCAATTGGATTAAGTTGTTCAAGATAAGCATTAGAGGTGTTAATGTTCATTATTGTGGGCTGGTCACAACAAACCTTAGTGGATGACTTAGGCAAGATGAAGTCCTGAAGGGATTCCTCTAACAAGTCAAAGTCATCACAACCAAAAGGTTTGAGGGATAAGTTATCATTAATTTGTTTAGTTTTCTCACTGCAAGCATTAGAGGATGAAGTGAGTGAGAGGAAGTCATGAAAAACTTCATCTAACTTGTCTACATCATCACTATGAAGAGGCTTGGTAGAGATGTTGCTTCTAAATTGAATCATTTACTTGAAGGGTTGGTTTGATGTTTCTTTTTTTTTGCTTTTATGTATTGATGAATCTGATCTACAAGAACTAGGAACTAGTACTAAAAAGGAAATTTGCAAAAATCTAAGACTATCCATAAATTTCATGAAAGAAAAAGATGCTTATGCAAATGAAATAGAAAATAACTGAACTATGATAGAAAAGAAACTACAGGAAACAAAAATGTGCAGAGCAATAAACTAAATTCTAGAAATGGTGATTCAAAATTCCAGTGGGACTGATTCGTCCAAGGTGGCGAATGAGTCCCAGGAAAGAGATTTTTAGGTTTTTTCTTATTTTTTTATTTTTCTACATGTGCTTAGGTCTATACAGTGCAGATAAAGACTAAAAATGTAAAATTTTGGAATGATGATATGAAATGAGATGCAAAAATGAACTTTAAATGATGTGTTCACGAATACAACTTTAAGAAGCCCTAGGATGCAAAAACAATGCAAAAGATAATGCAATTAAGTCCTAAGATGCAAAGATGAATGCAAATCATAATGATATGGTGTTCAATATGTAGGTTCACCAAAATGAACCGTCGATTTTTGGGTAGGGATTTATAGACTACTCTTGCACTCTTAGGATGTTTCACCTAAAAGGAGAGAGATAAACCCCACACAAAAGTCTAGGTGGTTCACTCAAATTAAGATGTGTATAGTGTTATTAAGGCTAAATGAGATGATCTAAATGCAACTAAGCTTAGTAATTGACTGGGTATGAATGGAAAACCTAACAAATATGTAATGTTTGAAAACATAATGATGTTTGCAAAAAGCTTAAAATGATGAATGAAAATGTAAGTTAAGCTAAACAAAAAGTTAAATCTCAAAATGTGTGCACCTGAGAAGCTGAAGAGGATTGGAAAGTAGTCTAGAAATCTAATAAACCTGATTTTAAGCTGACTAGGACTCATTCACCACCCTGGGTGAATCAATCCTAGGTCAGGGTTTTTCTGCACAAAAAATATTTTCTGCAATTTGGGTGTCTAGATCTACATCTAATTCAAAATGGCACCTCAGGAGGGACTCATTGGTCATGCACAGTGAATTAGCCCACTTTCAAATTTATGTGATTTCAAATCTTTGTTCTGCACCTTGACACCTATACAACACTTTCTGATGGAAACCCAAATCAGTATCTTAGAAAATTCCTACAAAACAACTTAAAATTGTTTGTCTAATAGGGGGTTTGCCTTGGTCAAACCCTTAGTTGGTTAATTAAACCTTGAATGGAGAAAAATTTGCATAAAACCTTAGCCCTAGATGTGTTAAAGACTAGGAAAGTCTGAAGTATGTCAAAAACCCTATCCTATTGTGCAAGAATAGGAAATGCAAATGTGATTTGTGTGATACAAGATATCAACCCTAGAAATCTCACAACACATCAAAAATGAAGACAAAATGGCATGCAAATGAAATGTAAACCTTAAACCTTAATTTAAAGATAGAGAAGAAATGGAAGATGGAATGACTTTTAAAACAAGTCTTTAGGCTTGATTTGATGGCTAGTTGCATCTCCTCAACCTAGATTTCTCCATGATTCACCATAGGCATCCATCATCAACCCTTTGCAATGTTGAATCTTGATCAAAAAGTGAGCTTCAAGATCTGTAAAAGCCCTAGTTTGCTACCCTAAAACTTCAACTTTGCTAATTAAACTTGTTGTAAAAGACTTGACTTTAAAAATTGCTTTTGTAAAAATGATTAAAAGATGTGTAAAATGACTAAAAATGAGTATTTATAATCAACAATACCTAATTTTCTCGTTATTTAGATCTAAGAGGATGACATTCACCAAAAAATTAAGTTGAATTAACTAAATTCCCGCTCAAAATTGAAATTTCCCTCAAAATGGACTCATTTGCCACCCTTGGTGAATGGGTCCCACCAAAGGGGACTCATTCGCCCAAGGTAGAAAATGGGTCCCACTAGTGGTTTTTGAAGGTGGGTGTTTAGGATATGAATGAATTGAATGTTGTTTGTTAGGATTTAAGTGGTTTCTTAGGTGAAACAGGCCTCTAGATAAAAAATCATGGGTCTTAGGGGCCTATAAATGTCATTTCGAAGGATAAATGATGCAAAGGGACTCAAAAGTGGGTCCAATTAGGTGTGAAATTGTCTCTTTTCTCAAGAGGGTCCAATTTTCTATGTCACATATGGGCATGAAAATGATGAAAAGACTCTCTAATGTGACATATCTCATAAGCACTTCCCTAGTTTTACTCCACAACTTCGGGAGGTCGGGCCTATTGAAACCATTTTGAAGTTTGTTATTCTTTTCACTGTATTTCAAAAAACTCCTCATATCTTTTTGGTAGTGCCCCTTAGGCTTTCGAAGGATACAAGCACCATCCAATGAAAGACCCATCACCTCAACAATCAACTCATTGTTCACAAGGAAGGAACACCTACCAATGGTGACGATGTCCCCATTCCAAGAGTTGGTAAACTCAATAGACAACTTGGGGTCTTGCCCTCCACATAGGAGGCCAATTTACCTCGTTGAATAATAGCCCAAACCTCCCTATCCTACTTCCACACTTTATAGGAGGTGGGTTCATCCCAGACCAGTTCGCCCCCCATGGAAAAATTTGCAGACAACAAAGCAAGAGAAAGAGTTCTATAGAAATGTCAAGAAGAATACCATAGCTAGGAATAGAAAGGCTTATGAAAAGACTATCTTGAGAGGATAATTTTCCATAATTGAAAGCCATGGAAAATGATAAAGGGAGTTAATAAGAGATCTAGCTCAATCTATTTTCTATAGTACTTTGACATCATTATTAATTAACTCACACACATGCCTGGGGATATGAGATATATTATCCTAGATAACTAAATTTGGAGTAAAAGTGCCAAGGTTAGCTAGCACATCCACCACTTCTTTTCCATTTCTATACACGTGAGTAGATCTACTATTCCCAAGATTAATCATGAGATTGTGAGTTGATAGGACAAGGTCACAGAAGGACTAGTAGGGTTTACCCATCCTAGTCAGCAAAAGAATGGTGTTTTGAAAGTCTCCTTCAATGGTCAGGTTGGAAAAGCCAACATTCGTGGCAATCCAAATACCATAGAATGCTTCCATCACCTCCAAAAATTTGAAGGAGTGAATGTTAAAATTCACTACATAAGCTAGAATCATTTTCCTATTATGATCATGAATGACCCACCCACACCCACTCGACTCAGGTTACATTTGGTTACTATGTTACAAATGTTTTTTGATAAAAGGGGGATAAACGGGTTTTACACGGACCCGAAACCACGAAGTAACATTACAGGAAAAGACCAACATAGAGGTCCGAAAAACAAAAACACTACCAGAAAGATAAAAACCAGCATAAGCAGGCAGCAACAAAAAGCCTCAAAGAAACCAACAAACGGCCAACAAACAGAAAAAGCAAGTCCTGACCACCACTAATTCATAGAGTTCAGAAGCTCGTTCACAACCTCTTCCAAGTCCACCATTTCCTGAGCCCCCTCCATAAAAATCTGAGCCATACTTGGGGTGGTTAGGGCTTTCCTTTTCGTGCTAGATCTAGTACGTTTGGATATTCCAGCTTCCTCGTCCTGGTCTTTCTCCTGATCAAGGTCGACGATCAGAGCTCTCTTCTGGGTTTTCTCCAGTCTTTCAAACATAGCCTTGATGATAACAGAGTTATGTCTAGCAATTCTACAATTTTGCTCAACAATCTTTTTCATGGTTCATTTGATTTTTTCAATATCATTTTTGATGGTGCTGTCCTTTTGAGTAATATCCTTCATATTGTTGTTCTCCGCTTCGAGCTGAATAAGCCCAGCAACTTTAGCTTCAATTTCCCCTAGCTTGCTATGAAGAGACAAATTTTTTGTTTTCAGCTCACTTATTTCATGAAAAACCCATTTGGCAAAGTTCAACTGGTCCCGGGAGCAGCTCTTGGCATTACCAACAAAGTCAAAAGGAGGGTCACTTTCAGGATTGACCCCAAAAAACACCGACTCCACACCTCTCGGGGGGCTAAAGTTCTCCTATTGAATATTCTAGGGGGCATGGAGTTCCTCAAGACTAGCCCCGGCCGCCTTAGCAAAAACAATAGGGGAGTCATCGGGGTAGGAAACAAGCTTATTAACCGGAGAGCTAGAGTGAGCCAAATTGGCATTAGGGTTAGTGTGGCCAGAGGCAGAGACAGAGCAGGCACCAGAAGTTTGAGGGGAGCGGCCAGAGGTAGAAGGGGGGGCAAAGGAGGCGAAGAGCTCAGGACACGGTCAGGGGAAGCCTTGGTTTCAAAAATGCTAGGCTCAGTATCGTCTTCATCAAGCTCCAACGGGGCTAAAGGGTTTGGAAGGGCAGGCATATTCTGAAAGTGCTAAAAAATGAGTCTTAAAAGACCCGTGTGAAGAATCGGGTATCTTTTAGGGCTTCTACTATGATCAAAAAAGCTATTTCTCAGAGAACAGAGCAAGAAGAAGGGGATAGAGACACGCAATTTATGCCGGAAGTGATTAAACAGCACGAAGTGATATCCATAAACCCTAGTGAAGCGGTCGTCAAGCGTGATGTACTCCATGATAACCCTTAGCACTTTTCTCCACAATGCTTTTATAGTGTCCACTTCATAGCAATCTATTCACTGCCTTGACCGTATTTTGCTTTCCATTTTCAGATTTAATCACATTTTAGCATGAATGCATTTAACTTTAAAATGATGAATGAAGTTGAAATTTTTACAAATATAACATTTCTTGAGAAAATTATGAAATAAATAGATATAAAATATAATTATTCATTATCCTTTATTAAATAAATTATTTTTCTTATTGTTTAATTTTAGTTTTTTTACAAATTCTAATGATTCTTTATTCTTATGTCTTTAAAACTAATAGATGTAAATTGTATTTAATCTATTATCATTTATTGTAATCACAATCTCTAAAATTGTCTTTATTTCACCTTTTCACTAAATGTGAATACTCATACAAACTAAAATTATCTCCAATATCATTATAAATAAAAAGTGCATTCTATAATATGGATCTAGAACTCTTTAAATACAAAATAATTTCATCATAAAATGAGACAACGAATACCCATACAAACAAAAATTGATTCTAATATCATCAAAAATAAAAATTGTATTCCATAATATTGACCCACAATCTTTTAAATACAAAATATTATTATTATAAAATGTGACAATGAATAGAGACAAAAAGTGATACCAAAATAATTGACTACATGATTAACTATTTTATAGTCAAAATGAATAGAATTAAAAGATTCCATCAATATAAGTTAAAAATTCGATCAATGGTATAATTAATTATGAATTTAATGATTTACATTCACAACTATTATTTAATAAAATGATAGGGGAGAAGTCCCAATTACCACCACCCATTTAATTACCGCCACCTCCATGCTCACTTAACCCCCCCAAAAAAAAATCACTTTGATCCATTAAAAAACTTTATTTTATTGAATAAATAATTACAAAAACACCAATGGTTGTTCATTAAGTGCTAAAGTGAATGAAATCCATTGACTTTTGAGTGGATTTGAATGATAAAAAGTTATAATTGATTGAAATTATAGCTGGCGGATACTGGGACATTAGGTGGCAATGACCGGACGACACCTCCAAAAGGTGACTTTTTGACCCCTGCACTCATATCGAACACTCCCACATTCAACCGAATTGCCCACAAGCCAAAATATTAGTTATAAGCATTTAACTCATGAGCGAAAAAAACCCATAATTTTTTTTTTTGATTTGACATACGGTTTGAATTCTAAGGTTACGCGAAGTTAGCCCTAGTGAATACTAGGGCTTCTATAATTTTTAATATTCTAAAATAAATTTTATAATTTTATAATTTTAATCGAATCAAACGAAATCAAACTAAATCAAACTATTTTAATCTTACTCTTATGAATATTTTTTGCTAACAAATAAATACAATACTATTCCTAACTACTAGACAGTAACAATAATAAACAAACAAAAAACAATACGAATGTTCTTCATCTCTAATTTTTAGATTGGAGACAGACACCTTGCAAAGACTGCGAAATTTAAAATCACTATCACTCATAACCAGACAGACTAAAAATCTTTCATCAACTCTTAACCATAAATCATAGTCGAAACCTTCAGATAGCCTTGGAGACGCTCAGCTTATGGATTTTCTTCCCAAAATCCTCTTGTAGTTGTGCTTTGGAAGATCCTCCACAGGCAACAACCTTTGTTGCCAGGTGCAACTTATACATATCGCTCACAAAATCTTTTAAATTTGCATTCGAAGTTCCTCCATCCGCAACTGCTTTTCTTGCCACGTCCTTCAACTTTTCTGCAGCTCTTTTCATCTCTTTCCCCTTGCCTCTGTTCAACACACGTGTTACACCGTCCTCCACTCGTTGCTTCTCTGGAATTCCAGTTCTGTGCTCGCACACCTGAATTCCTATCCCCAAATTGACTGCCAGTTTTGAATTGAAATGTTGGTCTGCATACATGGGCCATGTGATCAACGGGACTCCAAAAGTGACGCTTTCCAGCATAGAATTCCACCCGCAGTGGCTCATGAAAGCGCCCACAGATGGGTGCGACAGAATAAGAAGCTGCGGTGCCCAACCCCATATGACCAGTCCTCTGTTTTCTGTGCGCTCTTTGAAGCCCTCGGGAAGATACATGCGAGGCAGATCTAGCGGTCTGTCGGATGGCAAGGGTTCGATCTTTGGGGGTGCTTTGATTACCCAGATGAAGGGCTGCCCGGTAGCTTCCAGACCACTTGCCAAGGCCTTGCTTTGTTCTTCAGATAAGAAAGTCTGGCTCCCAAATGACATATACACGACGGAGCTTGGGCTCTGAGAGTCCAGCCACTGTAGCAGCTCCTGTTCACTAATGTCCGTCATTTTGCCTCGGGCAGATGTCTTCACTGCCCCGCTAAACACATTTGGTGGGAGCACTGGGCCTATGGACCACACCATCTTCCCTGTCCGATTTCTCAAGTCTTGTATATACTCACCCTCCAGCGTCTCAAACGTATTTATCAACATTCCAGAACTTTCATTCACTGACTCTAACCTTCCAATAAAGGCAACCACGAAGGGGTGGAACAAATTCGGGTCTATTTCATGTCTATGAAATCTGAGAGGAGCGGGCAGATCCAAGCTCAGAACAACACTCGTTCCTTCTTTTTCCAATGCGTTCTGCGAAGAGGACAGCCATGCAGAGTGCAACACACTGACCGCAAATGCACCGTATGTATTGAACACCACCGTGGGGATATTGTGCTTTTTGGGTACCTCCATAGTCCATCCCAAAATCACATCATTCATTACACAAACAGGAGGTCCCGTCTCTTGCTGGCAATCTTTTCCAAGTTGATCCTCCAGCCAACGGTTAAAGGAGTCTTCGAGCTTAGCAACCAGTTGAAAAATAAGATAGCACTGCTCAGCGGGAACTTGTTCGATGCTCTCTAATCCCTCTGGTAACCCTTCCACGGCTGGCGTAGGAAGGACTAGGACACGAATATCGAGGCCGCAGGAAATGGCGTGGGCTAGCTGCTGTTGCAGACGGGAAGCATTGGCAGCAGTGGTGACACAACTAACGGTGAGGCCATGGGAGGCGAGTAGCATGGAAAAGTCGAGGAAAGGAATAGCGTGGCCGAGTGCTGGGAATGGCACTGCCACAACGTGTGGCTTTCCAAAACCATTCATTGCTATGAATATAGCGCAGAGCTAAGTTCTGTAAATCCTAAGAGCGCAGGTGGCCTATAGAAATGGACGTTCATTTATTTATGGATTCAATGAAAATTGTTATATAATAAAATAACGGTATAGTTAGTAAATATCTGACCTCTTTAAAATCAATACGGTAAATAATTTCTACAAATATATTTGTAGTGGTGTAGATTGTATGCTTAGAATTTTTGAACAATATTTTCTTTCACAATTTGATTTGATTGTATTAACATCTTCAATGCAATAATTAGCATGTAAAATAATATTTGTTAACATCGTTAATGTAATAATTAGCATGTAAAATAATATTTGTTAACATCTTTAATGCAATAATTAGCATGTAAAATAATATTTATCAACATCTTTAATGCAATAATTAGTATGTAAAATAATATT
>VDFB02174859.1:0-12086 GCA_007258455.2 Sequoia sempervirens | reverse complement strand
ATGTGTTGTCATTGATGTCAACATTTACATATTTATCAGGAACTGGCGAATAAAATGAAGATATCATAATATGGTACTTTGGTCTCCATTCACTCACATGATAAGATCTACCTATGTAGTTATTATTGGCAACACAAGGGTAGACAACTGAGAGGGGGGTGAATTAGTTGTTATAGAATTTTAAAATTATTAAACGAAGAAACTTATTTTAGATTCTGCTATAGCCAGCAGGAGCGCTAAACCATCAACATGATCAGAAACAATAATATTAACACCAAGATATTTTACGGAAACTCCGTTAGGGAAAACCACTTGAGGTTAGTCCACAAGATTATACCGTTAAAAGTATAAAAATAAATGTGAATGGTTAGGAATGAAAGTGCCACTCCTAGAGCTCATCGTTTTAAACACAACAAGTTTATTGCCCAAAGGAAGACACATTATCTTATAGAAACATTCGGATTACATCCACAAGAATTTGAACTGAGAAAATAACATATGCTAATGCCTTATTATAGTTCCAGTTAAGAACATAAACTCTACTTACTCTTCTTCACACTTCTTCACACTCTACCTCTTTCTTCGAAAGATTATAATGTCATTTGCACACACCATACAGACCATTCAAATATAAACCAACGTTTAAGAGAACAAGAACATGATTAACGTTCAATCAATGAAAAACGTGAACACTGTCATCAAACATGAATAATCAACTTAATCAACTACAACATAGGTAATCCAAAATGAACATCCGGAACATGAAAACTTAAAATTATTCGATCCACATATAATCACCACCATGGAACATGGTTTATGAACACGTAAACCATCAACTGCACAACGTCACGTGATCGTTAAAATAGAGAATGCATCTAAAACATTCAAAAGAATTACGAATTGTCATGGTGATCCGCAATAATTCAAATTACTAGAATCACATCATCTTCTTTTAGAAACACCAACTGAAGCAACAAAATAACTATCAGAACAAAGATACTGATAACTCAATGAAATCTTCATGTGGATCTCTGAAACTTAACGTGGATAAACTAGATATAATTGAAAAAAAAATCTTTAATCCACAACCTCCAATCATCAATATACTAAGCTAGCCAACATACAAAACTTCACTCAACTACTGACAATCTGCAACTTGTTTTATTACAATTTTCTCAATATCCTCGACATATACAGCCTTAAAGACATTAATGCAAATACTGTTGACATCAATGACAACCACATATCAGAAACATTGAATAGTTATAATATGTTATTCCTAACCATTATGTGCATCTATGTTCAATATTTCAGTTGGTTTGGATGAACAGTTTGGAAGTTATAAGTGACAATAGTTTGGCATGTAGTTTTGGCTATATGCAGTGCATTTGTGTATGAGTAATCCTATTTGCATTCCTCTGGTGTTAAGAGTCAGACTTTGCAATTTTGGGATATTTTTACAGCTGTCAGTACAATGTATATTCTAGATGATGCATGATTATATGATCGATGGATCATTGATGTTGATTAGTTGGCATATTTTATGATTCAGTCTAATTATTGGTCGATCTAATCCTTGATATATGCTACAATGATTAAATATGTAATACATATATTAGTGAGATTTATTTTGGGTCCATGCCAACCTAAATCAAGTATTGTACATTTGATTTGAGTGTGAAGATTTTTTTGATTTAAGTATGGAGCCGACAAGGGAATTTTGAATTAAAATAGGGCTACATCTAATTAGGGCAACCTAATTGATGTATGTGGATGTATTGGGTATATATGTAAAAAAGTTGAGATTGTAGGAGTTTACGAATATGTGAATTTTCTATGTACATGATCAAATCTATGACAGAGGTTGTTGTGAATATTGAGAAAATGTAAAGCACAACATTTTTTTATAATTTGTATTTGACGAAGTGCATAAAGTCAATATATTGAGCTTCAAAAGGAATTGAATCCAGCACAAGGAAGGTACATCTTGTATCAATTCACACTCTAGCTATGTGTCCATTTTTGTTTTGTATATTTTTGTGGTTGTGAGACCTATTGGACAGTGTTTCCTAGTAGAGATCCTCTGCAATATCTTATAACCAAGGCGGGTGCAAAAGGATGGGTAGCCAATTTGTGGCCAAATTTTTAAAAAAGTTTTGAAAGCTGATAAAGTGAGCATGTAATAATGTTCTTGTGTTATGGCTTGGTGTGATGAGCCTAAGGCTCGACCACAACTATCCCATAATCTGAGCACGTTATAATGCAAGTGCATCATAACATGCTTGCGTTATGAGCTATTAAAAGGAAAAAAAGGAATTCAAAATCAATTTTATTGTGACTATGTTTTTTTTCTACCTACGGCCAAAACTCCTCATTTTCGCGCTTGCATTCTAGGAGGATCCATTTTGCAATATTTTTCATCCAACTATTGTTGTTTCATTGCCAGGATGTCACCATGTCGACGAGGAGGTCTAAGAGATAAGGATTGTTTTTTTTGTTGTTGTGAATTTGTTAGTTTTAGGTTGTTTTTTATATTTATTTTTAAATTTGTAGGAGATGTTAATGAACATGCAAACCCTCCTCAAAATCCTCAATAAGCACAACAAAAAAAAGAGGAAAAAATCCTCAACAAGCACAACAAGAAAAACAACAACAAAATCCTCAAGTTGATCAACCACAACAACAATCTCCTTCACCAATCCCTCAACTGTTAGAATTAGGTGTTGTACACCTTGCATAATGTTTGTAATGTTTTATTTATTTATTATGTGTGTGGTGCACCTAGGGGTTTCTAGGTGAACGTGCATCACAAGGAGTTATAATGTTGGGGCCACTTTGTTGTATGTAACATTGGGACATAATTGTAAAATGTAATTATTTAAAATTGGGGAATAATAAAATAATAAAGTACCCAATATTAAATGGGGTCACATGATGTGGGTATTTTCATGGTTTTATGTAATACCACTTGGTGGTTTTGTGGGAGCTTTGTTTCTATAAAAGCAAACCACATGGGTATAGTTGTTTAGGCTGGACTCAAAAAAAAAGTTGGTCAAGGGTTGGATGCTTTGCTACAAAATAGCAAAGGAGCTTGTGCATGTGAGGGCTTGAAGCATGGCATGGTATGTGTGGATTCATGCTTGGTCACATGGAATGCATGGATAGCTTGTGCTCGGCGTTCATGGAGTCTCGCAGATGTATTGCAATGGGTTTCGAATAATACATGGAGGTGATGCTTTTGAGGTCGGGTTTTTCCCTCTTGAGGGTTTTCCCAGGGTATATCTTGTGTCATCTTTGATGGGTATGTTGTCTATTCTCTTGCATGTTGATGTTGAGTATTTTACTTGCATGTTTTCAGATTTGCGTTATATGGAAATTGTCATTCTATGGCTACATAGTTTCCTTACACCTAGGGGTTTCTAGGCGAACGTGCATCACAAGGAGTTATAATGTTGGGGCCACTTTGTTGTATGTAACATTGGGACATAATTGTCAAATGTAATTATTTAATATTGGGGGAATAATAAAAATAATAAAGTACCCAATATTAAATGTGGGGTCACATGATGTAGTATTTTTGGGCACATGGTTTATGTAATACCACTTGGTGGTTTTGTGGGAGCTTGTTTCTATAAAAGCAACCACATGGGTAGTTGTTTAGGGTTGGATCAAAAGTTGGTCAAGGTTGAGCTTGTGCATGTGTGAGGGTTTGAAGCATGGCATGGGATGTGTGGATTCATGCTTGGTCACATGGAATGCATGGATAGCTTGTGCTTCAGAAGTGTTCATGGAGTTTTTGAAGATGTATTGTAATGGTTTTTCATTGTTGAATAATACATGGAGTGTGGATGCTTTTGAGTATCGGCTTTTTCCTCTTGAGGGTTTTCCTAGGGTATATCTTGTGTCATCTTGATGGGTATGTTGTCTATTCTCTTGCATGTTGATGTTGAGCATTTTACTTGCATGTTTTCAAATTTGGGTTATGTGGAAATTGTCATTCTATGGCTACATAGTTTCCTTTACAAGTGGTAATGTATACCCCATGTGGATCAGGTTTGGAGATATTTTGGCATGGTTTATTTTCTATTTTCTTTATCTGAGCTGTTTATGGGTCTCTTTGACTATGGTGTTATTATGAGCTTATAGATTGTTGGATTTGGGATATTTGATATTGGATTCATTATATGCTCGGTTGTACATCTTAGTTTGTTCTATTTTTTGACATGGTTATCAGCATGTATGTTGCATTGTTGTATCTACAAGTTGTGCAATGTTGTAGGCGGTCTATACTTACTTGTTGCACCTATGACTTGGATATGGGTTGTCTTTGCCCATTAATATTTCAATGTTGATGCATGATCAGTTTTAGTGGCTTGGTTTAGTCACTTGGTTTGCTGATTTGGTTGTCATGTTGAGGAGGTGAGATGGTATTACTAGGTACAGTCATGATATGAGATCTATACAATTGACTATGATTATGCAGATATGTGGACACGGTTGGGTTGATTTGTTGGTATATTTGGTGGTGATCATGATGTCATGGATGTTTCTTGTGCATTAGAGACTTTGGCATGTTATGATGGTTTATGCAGGTGCATTGTTGGTGGTATTGGATTGGTTCCTGATTATGGTTATGGCGGTGTATCTTCTTAGATTTAGGAGATTGGTATCACGATGTCATGGATAGCTTGGTTACACGGTTCAGTGGGAGCTTGTGACAGTGATGGTTTTGGCGGTGATGGATATGATGGTTTGGCGGTGTATCTTCTTGCTTTAGAGGATGGTTATCATGTTGTCATTGAGAGCTTGGATTCATAGGTTTTGTGTGAGCTTATGACAGTGTTGGTTTTGTGCATCATGGTGCCATGGGATTGCTCGGTATCACGGTTCAGTGGGAGCATTTGGCGATGATGTGGATCCATTGGTTATTATGGATGGTTGTCTTTGACAGGTGATCCTTGGTTGTAGGATGGTTTTGTTATTATGTCATGGTATACTCTTGATTACTAGTTTAGAGTTGTGGCATGGTACATGTTATGATGATTTATTCATGTGATCTTCTTTTGAGAGGATGTGAGATCATGGTGTCATGTTTATGTTCCTGATTCTGTAGTTGGAGCTATGATTTTGATCTTGGTTGGTTCTCTTTGTATTGAGTACATTGATCATTTGCTTGGTGTTTAGCATGGATTGATCGGTTACAGGTGCTCATGGATACTTGGAGACTTAGGTAAGGCTTGGTGTTCTCTTGTGATTAGAGACATGTTTTTGAGATGGTTACTCTTGATGAGGTTTTAGCAGGAAGTCCAAGGGAGCCTACACCTTGGTTGGACATGAGTTCAACATGGACCAATGAGGAGAGTGTTCTTGGTTGAGTCATGATGACTTGGATATCTTGGAGGAGCATTCTCATTCCCCACTCTTGGTCTACTCGGTGGTTCACTTGAGAGGTATTGCCCATTATTCTTTCAGGTGCATTATGTTTATGCTTTGTCTTCTCATGGATACGGATCTTGAGCCATGGATATTTGGTTTCTGGAGGGTTCATTTGAGGAGTGTTGGCATGTTTATCTCCTTGTACATGTTGGGTTTAGGAGATGGTTTATTGGGCTGATTTCCTTGGTTTAGGAATGATTACTTTGTGGTTGATCTTCTTGTTTTGAGATGCTTACATCCATGTTAGTTACATATGTTATCTTTGATCTTGGTGATTGGATGGATGGATGTTGTTATGGATTTTGTTATGGGGAGTTATGGAGGAGATCATACTTGACACAGTTGGCATTTAGAGGTGTGTGTGTAGGAGGACATGCTACAGGTGTTTGGTTTGCAGGTTTTGCTTATCAATGTGGATGTTCCTTGTACTACATGTTTACTTCTATGAGATGCTGGTAGTAGACTTAGTATGCCTTTGTGATGGTGCCTTTTTTTTGGGATGTTAACGAAGCGACGCGTTGAATGCGCTCATTCCAGGTTTGCATTCATCTTGACATTGCCCATGCAGTGGGAGCTCTTGGATGTGTATGTCATGCTTTGACAAGTTTGCACATGGAGTTTTTATTGTGGTTTATGGGTGGATATGTTGTTGGCATGAGTTTACTATGATATGTATACCTTGGAGGTATGGATAGTTGGATGTGTTGGCATTTTTTGTGGGTGTCATTTCAGCTATGGTGATTTATTCTTGACAGCTACTGGTGCATATTGGATTCAGTGTTTGTGTTTTTGAGATATCAGGTTGAGGCAGGTTTATGCTTCTTTGTGACAGTTAGTGTGACGTCTCTTTGGATGTGTTCATATCTTAGTGCAGTTGGCATGGTGGAGGATGGGAGCATTCATGGATGAGATGGTGGTCACCTTGGTTCTTGTTACAGGTATCTTGATGGAGCACATGGAGCACTTGGATTCCAGGATTGTACATGTTGCCTATGGAGTTTTTGTTACCCCTTATGCAATGTATACAACAAGTGGGAGATTGTTAGAATTAGGTGTTGTACACCTTACATAATGTTTGTAATATTTTATTTATTTATTATGTGTGTGGTGCACCTAGGGGTTTCTAGGTGAACGTGCATCACAAGGAGTTATAATGTTGGGGCCACTTTGTTGTATGTAACATTGGGACATAATTGTCAAATGTAATTATTTAATATTGGGAATAATAAAATAATAAAGTACCCAATATTAAATGTGGGGTCACATGATGTAGTATTTTGGGCACATGGTTTATGTAATACCACTTGGTGGTTTTGTGGGAGCTTGTTTCTATAAAAGCAACCACATGGGTAGTTGTTTAGGGTTGGATCAAAAGTTGGTCAAGGTTGAGCTTGTGCATGTGTGAGGGTTTGAAGCATGGCATGGGATGTGTGGATTCATGCTTGGTCACATGGAATGCATGGATAGCTTGTGCTTCAGAAGTGTTCATGGAGTCTCTGCAGATGTATTGTAATGGGTTTTCATTGCTGAATAATACATGGAGTGTGGATGCTTTTGGAGGATGGGTTTTTTCCTCTTGAGGGTTTTCCCAGGGTATATCTTGTGTCATCTTTGATGGGTATGTTGTCTATTCTCTTGCATGTTGATGTTGAGTATTTTACTTGCATGTTTTCAAATTTGGGTTATGTGGAAATTGTCATTCTATGGCTGCATAATTTCCTTACATCAATATCCTCCTGGCACTTAGAAAAACTTAATGAGTGAAATTGAAAACAATAAAAAACAAATTAATAATTTAATTAGGAGGTTGAATGATCCAAATGGTTCAACCATGGAAATAATGACCTTGGAAACTTCACTAAAAGAAATGTTAAAACATGTAGATTCAATTAGCAAACAATTAACTGGTTGGAAAGATAGGAAACAGGTGGCTAGGGCTTATTACCAGGATAAATTATCATATAAAGATGTAAAAGATCTAAAAATTACAAAATTTGATTTGTGCTCATCATTCACTGACCCACACATAAATGCAAATCTTACCCTCAATGTGAAGAGGTTTCCTATCCATTGGTGCCACCACCAATAGATTAGGAACCTTTTTTGGGATAGGTGGTACATGGTTTTTGATTACCCACCATGCAAAAATTGAGAAGTACTGTAGTATTTCCTTAGGAAACTATACTGTGAGTTCATTTTAAAAAAAACTTGAATTACTTTGATATGAGTGACTTCCAAGGGAGAGGTGGGGGTTCAGCCCAAGATAGACCCAGTGCACAGTAGGATCCTATGCAGTAAGGAAGACGACCTCTCACTAGGCTGCCTCATGAGCACATTGTTATCCCTTCCATCACGAAGGAGAGTGTCGAGGTAGAGACTTTACAGACCATCAACTCTTTGACCTAGAGTGTCATCCAGCATGCCAACCCTATTCTATAGCGCCATCTAGGGGAGTCTTCGAGTGGTCAGCTTTGACCACATTTGTGTCAGTCTTGTGGGGTGACTTGTTCATATGACCCCACCGACACTTAGGAGGATGCTACACATGATACGTTTGTAGCTATGGAGATGGGGAGGGAAACTGACATTTTGAATGGCGCCTATGGAATTTATACTTAGGTAAATGTTAGCATGTTCATTGAATTTAGTTTATTAAATTTCAATTTTGAAATGCAAGATTAACTAATTTAGTTTTATGATTTTAATAAAATTTTAGGGTCATAGTGTTGATACTAGATACACCATCCCTACACCTAATTATTTTTCCATTTCATCTACCATTGAGGTATGTAACTAGTAAACAATTATAAATTTATTACATGTTAATAGCATTGTTTTATGAATGGTATTTTAATATGTGATTTTGGATGTTGAATAGTCTAATATTGGAGGTTTCGAGGGAACACCTCCTAGTGCTAGTGGATTTAGACAAACCTACATGTAGGTAATAGAATAAAGATTTTAACTAATAAATTATACTTAATAGATTTGTATAGCTTATATTCATATTGTTGATTACGTTGCATTGCACATCTTTCAAACTCAAAGCATTACTTCACATTCCATAACTAATAACTAGATGTTGATAGATGAAAAAATTTCAACTACAATATAGTTGTTTACAAATTCAACATAAGCAGTGATGCAATTAATTCACATAGCATAAGTAATAAGTAGGAGAAGCTTCCAATTGCATTTTCTTGTCATGGCTTTCCATGAGACCACTTTTTACTGAGGAATCTTTTCAAATAGTTCATTTCCTTGTCTATAATATGGATGCTTGGAAGGAATATATGAAAGAATAATAGTAAGCAATAACATAGACAAGGAAATGAGTTGTTTTAAAAAATTCCTCAAAGAAATGCGGTCTCATGGTGATTTCCATCACCATGAGACCCAATTTCTTTAAGGAACTCTTTCAAACAGCTCACCACATTTTCCATACATGTCTACCAAAGAATTCTATCAAATAGTTCATTTCCTCACTGCTATGGCTAAAATCTTAAAAAAGGTGCATTCCAACAAACTATGGATGCTTGGAAAAAATCTATCAAAGCATAATAGTAAGCAATAGCATAGACAAGGTAGTGAGTAGTTTGAAAAAATGCCTTGAAGAAATATGGTATCATGGTGATGGAATGCCATTCCATCACCATGAGACCACATTTCTTCGAGGCATCTCATCAAAAAAATCACCACATTTTCTATGCTACCACATTTTCCATACATATGCACCAAAGAATTTTATCAAACTACTCACTTCCTTGCTGCTATGGCTAACATCCTAAAATAGGTGCTTTCCAACAAACTATGGATGCTTGGAAAAATTTATATCAAAGCATAATAGTAAGCAATATCATAGTTAAGGCAGTGAGTAGTATGAAAAAATTCCTTGAAGAAATGTGGTCTCATGGCGATGGAATGCCATTCCATCACCACAAGACCACATTTCTCTAAGACATTTTCTCAGACAACTCACTGCTTGAAGAATAGAAACCAACCCATTAGCCAAAATTCCCCTCCAAGTTCTTATCAAGGTCCTCATCCTCAATTTACCAATCCATGGAACTTTCCACCTTTTATTCCACTTGTTCATGTCCCCACTCCTCCCTCTTCATGTCATGATCACCCTCCATCTCATAACCAAGGCCACACTATACCATTCACCCCATCGCATCATAATACCATAGAGAAGGCAATGAACTGTTTGAAAAAATGCCTTAATGAAATGTGGTCTTATGGTGATGGAATGGCATGACACATTTGTTTGTAATGGCATTCCATCACCATGAGACCCCATTTCTTTGAGGCATTTTTAAAAACAGCTCAATGCCTTCTCTATGCCACCATAGTTATCGTAGATGTCTATGAAAGCATTTTATCAAATGGTTCACCGGCTTGCTGCTATGGGTAAAATCCTAAAAACATGTGCTTTCAAACAAGATATGGATATGGAAAATAGTAACCATGATAGTCAAAAATATATAGTTTAATAAGTACTCAATTTAATTTTGTTCATTATCTCATACATTATAAGTCATGACATGGATCACTATTGTAGTTTTTGTGATTGAATAATTTGTTGTTTTATTTTCAAATGTAAATGGATACACCTCCAAATTTTTAGAGGGAAATGGAGATCCATGTTTGATCTACTATAGACTCCTCGATGGCTCTGACATGGGAGGTATGAGGAAAATTACTAAATTTCAATTTACATTAATTGTTATAGATGTTAGTTAAAAATCAAACCATTATTGATTCGTACTTTAATTTCTATTTGGGTGGTTTATACAGGGCTTCAGCACACCTCAACATGGGAATTTGAATATTTCCCTTGTGGACAGTGATAATCAGATGGTAGTAAGTGATTATTTTGTTAAATATATCATTTTTTAATGTAATTTCTATATATTAATGTCTTTACTTCTTATTGTAATAGATAAAACTTGACCAAGAACTAAACATTGGGAGGATTAGCAGGAGCACTCCTCAACTACAGAATAAATGAGTGACAGACGTATCACCATCCGATCAACCAGTAAAGGGCAATAGCTTATTTCGAGAGCATGAAGAGTGATGACTTTTGATTCCATAGCCCAGGTTTGTTGTATGCATATATGGCATTTGTGTACATAGTTTGTATTGGATATATTTGACATTGTATGCCTATATGGCATTCTCATAAGCCTATATGGCTATTTTGTACCTATATTTTATACTTATATCAACATATATTGATGTATTCCTACATGACTATTTGGTTAATACAAATATTTTTTATCTATGGTGTTCATATTTGCATTATAAATTCATGGTTCAATAGATATGAGTTACGTGTATTCAAATGTATACTTTACAACTTACATGTATACTTTGTGATTTACGTGTATTCCAATGTATACTTTGTGACTTATGTGTTTTCATACGTATACATTGTATTCATGCATATTATTTGTGTTAATTTGTGTATACTATGTATTTGTGTGTATACTTCAAGGCTTACGTGTTTTGAGTACTTGTGCTTCCCTTATTCACATGTACATGCTTGAATTTTTTATGTGTATACTTATTAATTGGTTAGCCCTAACATTGATCATTGTTGTCCTTCATGGTTTGTCTTGAATATTAATTGATTGATGCAAAACAACTTTATTAGTCGATGCTAAACAACTTCAATATTTCTAGGAATAGTAACTTAGAGTTACCAATTCCAAAATTGCACAAATTGAAAAAAAAATTAACTTGTAATTAAATGCACTGATTATTAACTCGATAATTGAATAAGAATGAGTATAAAATATATCAAGAGATGAGCCTTCTAGAATGACAATTTCCAACTAGAAAATAGGAAAAGCATTCCCAATACTTTGAAAGTAATAATCCACCCAAAATTGCAATGGGAAAGAAGGATTATTTAAGATCCTTGAGCAATGTATTTGGTAATGCTCCCTTGTTCTTACATATCTCAATTTAGTTTAATCCAAATAGTTCCATGAAATGCTTTATCTAAAATTAAAAAAAATGTTTTCAATTGGTATTCCATGAAATGTTTCATAAAAAAATTCCAATACATTTAATCTTTTGATTGGAATAACTCAATTAAGCAAAGGATACATAATCTTCACAACACTTGCAAAAATAATATTCATAGTAGATGATGAGTAGTTAAATTCTTGACACATTATCATACAAACATTTATCTTGAATAGTCTTTAAAAATTTCCATAGCATAATCCTCATAGTGCAGAATGAATTGTTATGTTCTTGATCCATCACCATATAAACACATTGAAAGATGTATATGTCAACTTTTTGCAATATTATTTCTTGTATAAGAAATGGAATCAGGAGAAAGAAAGTTATAATTTATAATACAAATAAGAAATGGAATCAATGGTGGAAACTTTATTTATCACACCAAATAATAAATGTACATGAGAGCATCACTTGTTTCTCTTAGACTCCAATTTTCAATCATAGAAAAACATTTCAAATGAAAATGACAAAATGCTTCACAACCAAAGTTGTTAATTGAGGAAAAATAAAAAATTTCCAAGTTCCACCATTGTACGCATTTACAATTGCTTGTATATTATTGTAAGGGAAAGGAGGATAATTAAAAAAAATCTTGCACTTTCTATACTTGA
>VDFB02174856.1:0-18223 GCA_007258455.2 Sequoia sempervirens | reverse complement strand
ATCTTCTCCAGTAAGAAATCTCTTTCCTTGTAACCTCATCGACCATCTAGGGTTTCCTGTAATATGATCTTCATTTAATTTTGTTGCTTGCCCTGCCTTAGTACTACCATTGTTGTCCAATAAGCAATGAGATCTTGCAGGTAGTTACCTAGTTATTAGTGACTTTAATTCTATTCGTTTGTACTAGGAAATCATCTTCCATCCATCAACTTCATGTTCGAAATCATTTGGCCAATGATCACATTGATTCACAACAACAATGTGAAATCAACGAATAACATCATGCCACATGTCGTCACCTTACTTGTTTAGCACACGTCATTGTCCACCTCTATATGCTTATCACTCCATCGAAGAGACTCCCAAATGACTCCTTCTGAAATGGCAATGTCTTGCCAATGAAGTTCCCATCGAAATATCGAAGGGACGTTGTAACAACTCCCATTGAAATGAGAATGTCCTGTTGATATTCTTTGTAGCTTTGATCAGTTGGTCCTCACTACCTATGTGTCATCCTTGTCATCACTGTACAACCAATGTCATTAGTAGGATTTGATATATCATGAAACACTCATCACCACATGTCCTGCTAACATCATCATTCTCCTTTATCACACTCTATCGAGTCCCACCTTATTGACATGTCAAAGAGACTAGCATCTAGGTCCTGCCAAAATGTATCTGTCCCCTCGATGAAATGCTTCATCAGGATTTCAAAGGGACTCACTTTGATGTTTCACCAAAAAATGGTATGTCAGCTCGATACAAACACACCAATGACACCTTGTCAGAGTATCGAAGGAACTCACCAACAAGTCACACTGAAATTTATCTCCCTTCAATATGAAGTCTTCACTACTATCTATCATTGTTGCCCTTGCCATCGCTGTGTCGAACGGACATGAAACAAGGTTCCTCCAAATTTTCCATGTCACTCCAATGAATCTGTTGACCAATGCAAGATGACATCAGGATTCACTCATCCTTCATGTTGCATACTCCTAAAGCCCAAAATCTTGCAGACCTCCATATTTAGCCAACTCAAGCCAATTCAACCCTTATTCCAAAAGAACAACACAACTTCTTTTGATTGATGCAAGATTGCTCTTACACCCTGGATGCTCTTGCATGAGACTTTCTATAATTCATCTATCTATTCAAGTTCTACAAGGGTGTGGAGGGGAAACTCTTTTATTTAGCTCCACTAGGTAAAAAAATCATATAATTTTTAGCTCAATACAATACTACTTATAGAAACTAGAAACTTGATTCTTATATTTTTAATTTTTTTATATATTTGTGGTGGGAGAATTATAGTGCTAACACATAAAATATTCAAAAGCTAGTGAAAGTAATAATAAAATGAAATGAAAGGAAATTATTAATCCAAGAGTTATTATTGGAAGGAAAATATCACCATCTAGGATGAAAACCAAGAGGAAGGACACAAAATACCCAAGATGAGACACAAGATTTTATAAGGTGGAAGAAAAATAAAAAAAACCCTATATTATTAAGATTGCATAAATTCTAAAGAAGATTACAATGAGATAGAGAGGTAGAGCTTAGGCATAGAATACTATGAAGAAGGAGAGAAGCACCTTAATTAATAGAGATGAGAAAGGAGTTACATAAGTAATTCCCATTTCTATACATGCCACCTTTCATCTTATGTGTGTGAAAGGTATCCAAATCCTCATGGGGCGGCTACACCTAAGCCTTGATATTCCTCCAAAGAGGAGATACAAAATGATTCATCCTCACAAATGTGTGAGGATACTTGTATGAGACACAAGACTTATAGGGATTTCTATATAATATTCCTATAAGTATTTAAATAATACAAATAATAAATAATCTTCTCCTAAGAAAATTGTATAGGAGTGAATTTGTACCTCTTGTGTAAATTCCCCTTTTGCATCCTTCCACCTTAGAAAATCAAGTTTGAATGTGAAATTCCACATCACTCAACTGCCTTCCATCCACTTGGTGTTTGTCCTGTGTGTCGATGGGGGAATATTTGTCGGGGATGCGAGTGCAACACACGAATATCTACACGGCGCGTTGTTGTCCCTGACAGATTCCTTCCTCTGGTGTCTGTATGGACGTTATGTTCTCCATTGGGAATGAAGTGTAACGCCTCTATGTCAACCAACTGACCTGAAAATGGCTCTTTCCCTCCTATTCTTCCTTCAAATGCATAATTTTCACTATCACTTCATCTCTTTAGCATCTCTTTAGCAATCTATCTCATCTTCTTCACAATTCTAGACATTCACTTGAACTCTTTGGCATCCATTGAGATTTGCAGTAGCTTGTTACTCCATCAACTTCATTTCATATGTATTGTGCTACCATAAAAGCTGCGAGCTTTGAGTCTTGCGAGACCTCCTTTCATCACCGCTACGATCGTGTCAACTTTGCTAAGCTTGTTGTATTGCATTTTCCCTTCATTGGCCTTGAGAGCCTTTGGGTACAGGTGGTATCACTTCACTATCTTTTCTTATTGTGGTTTGATAGATTAGCATTGTATTTTTTGTAGTGTTTGATATTCTTATTTCCTTTATTGCATTTTTTACTTCGTGGCTTTCTTGGTTGTCTATGGAGGTGGAAACACCAAAGTGGGGGTTTGACTGAGGAAAACCCCTATACAACCCCATTATTTTTCCCTTCTTGGTTGTGTGTAAGTGTATTTGTGTGTGGAGATCGCTAGCGAATTAGACTCTCAATGAGTTGGTTCTCTAACCACATAAGTATAATAGCATGCAATAACTGGTGGTCCCTGACCACATAAAGATAAGTAACTGGTGGTCCCTGACCACATAAATATGAATCATTGGTGGTCCCCGACCACATAAATATAAATCAATGGTGGTCCTTGTAACTCCATCCTTTACCCGTGGGTTATAACATCAAGGAATAGGTTTGCACTATGAACCAACAAGTGTGGCTCTCATATGTGGGGGAGTAGGCCATGGTCAACATCCATGGGAGGATTACAATGACTCAACATAGATCCTTTGTCAGGATTAGGGACAATGCCCTGAGCTCGTAATTTCCCGATGGGAGAATAGGTGCCTCTCAACCCCTATTTACACTAGCTGGCATCACACTCCCATAAAGGGGGGAACCAAACACTAGAGGTACACATTTAACATAAAAAGAAGACTAACACAATGGAATACATATCATATTTCATTTAATAAATACACATCCACACATTTCATGCTTACTCCACTTCACAACAAATCAACTACACAAGATAATCACGAAGGGTACACATAGGGGATTGTACTAGGCGTCCACCACCCTTATCCCAAGTTGGATACCCTGTATCTCGTACTTGGGGCACAACACATATACTAGTTTTCCACATGAAAAACCACACTAACTATCAAGAATATTCTCATTTCATTCCATGTGAGTCAAGGATGCACAACATACACTTACTTTTATGACTTGGTCTATCCACAAAATTGTCTTAGTACACAACAAAAGAACCATTATGGGGTATTCACATCCACAAAGAATACATAGTAACTTTATTTTCAACTTTCATCATTTTAAGAAGCAAACCATTCTCTTGCACATAATTAAACTATAAAATATTCTATTCAATCATTGACATACAAAACCATTATAAAACATCTTCTCAAACAAGGCTACCCAATACTCACACACAATGAGGAAAGCATAGTTCAATTTATTAGCACCACAAGCACAATATTCTTTTCACTAAAAAATTACTTAGCCATGCAGTTAGTATTTGCATCTCTAAATAGGATATAATGAGTTATCATTTATATGGTTTTCTATTAATTCTAATGCAATTGGGAACCTAAGTGTTACCAATGTAAGGCTACTACAATGCACATGACATTTTACTTTTTAGGCATCCCATGCAATGAAAGAAGAGCTTATATTTGAAATTAAACAAGGCAAGATTTACTAATGCATTCTTTTCCTTACCATCATTATTATTTATATCCCATGCACATGGTTTCACTATTCTAGTTTATCTCTAAAATTTTACTCAATGCTAATTGATTCCATACACAAGTTCATGCATACATCCTAAGGTAGGAGTAAAATTTTAGGACCAAAGTCTTTTACCCAATCAAACATATTTCTTTCCTATCTTCAAAATAGCTTTACACACAACATGCATTAAATTGGTTTTAAGGCAACATGCACTTTTGAAAACACTTCATTTATCCACAGACAAAAAAAGAATTGAATTTTCAAATCACCCCAAGGCACATAGATTTAGATATAAAAATTATAGTGTTTTATACTAAGTTATTCACTTTCATTATGAAGTTAAATGATGTTTACTCTAGTAAGGTTGTGTTGTCTATATAATAGTCATGTCTTAAGAATCATCTTTCATCTCCATAAGGTTCATGTTATAGGATAACATGGGGGTGGATTAAATTATAACAATAATATCCATAGTTTTCTAGCCATCCACTTTGTTTTCCTTTCTATTTTCATCCTAGATTGAGTCGGTCTTCACAACAATAATTCTCCATATCATGCTGATCAACATAAACGAAACATATAATTCACACATTTAATATGCCTAATCTTGCTCATCTTAAACACTTACAAGTCTTACGAGAGGGTACACAGGTGAATTGATATTTAAATCTTGGCAAGTCAAAATCTATAAATTGGGCTATTTAAACTTCTTCACAATCAAATGTCTCATTCACATGAGGTTACATAATGTTCATTGAATTTAACAACATAGTTATTCTCTTTTTAATTAACTCTTTCACTATCAAAATTATCAAATAATGATAAAAGCGACTCAAGATCCCGTAAGATCATTTCAACTATTAGTCACAATAAGGAGGCAAGCACACAAAGGAATCTCACACAAGCAACTCCATCAAGGCAACATCACTAACCAGAGATCCCAGTGTTGCAACAGGGCTCTAATACCAAATGTAATGCCTTAAACTTTACACCAAAATTCAGTTAAGGACAAAACACAATTTCCAAATTGATTTCACTTGCACTTGCAAAACTCTTAAATTTTGCTACAAAATCAGGCACTACAAGAAAGCATACAAATTTTGACTAGTCATAAACTATAATTCTTTTAGTTCGATAACTATATTGCTTAGACCATCATGGTCAGTTCGAGAGGAGACGTGGAATCCACATCTCTAAGGTAGACTTAAATAGTTCAACCAACCCAAAATTAACCTGAAACATTTAATATAAGTCACATGCCAACAATAACATATATATATATCAGTAGTAATTGCTACCTAATTTTCACCCTCAGGCTCAATCAGGCAAGGAAAATTGAGTTTAACAGGCTCAAGAAGGCCAAATGGAGCATTCGGCCTAGGGAAAAAGTCATGAATCTAATGCTAGGTCATAGGGAACTCAGTAAAGAAGCCTGCCTTGTTCAGGTTTGGCATGAAAATCTTCCAAGGAGAGAGTCGCCAAGACCCTAGGAATGTCACGGCGAGTGGGATTCACCTATAGGTCCCTATTGGCAAGACATCGATCATCGTCCCGGCGACAAAAGGATATTCATTTTGGCAGAAGTTCTTTTCTTCAAAGAGAAGTCTTGGCGAATGCATCGGGTCTCGCTGACAAAGTAAAGCAGGATCCCTTTGGTGTATGTGTGCGGATTTTGGTTGGTCTTACCGATTGGAAGAGATCTCACCGAAGTTAGGTGGCATCGGCAAAGCAAGTGAGCTTTACCAAAGGGTCTCGCTAAAGTCACAAAGTCTCCTCCACTTAAAGGGCCTTCAGTGTAGCATTCAAGACAGAGAGAGGTCTCCCCGACTCCTATGTCTCACCGACAAAAAGAGATCGCCAAGAGGAGATGCCTTCGCCATGAAGTCCCAATGATGATTAAGGTCTCACCGAAAGCTAGCAGTCCCACCAATAGTCATATCGGCATAAGGTCTTGCCAAACGCATGAAGTCCCCCCGACATTTGACGTTGGTGTAGTGCTCGATGCTTGGTATGAAGTCTGGCCGATAGGCCAAAGTCTCAGCGAAACAAAAGGGAGCTTGGCAGAATGAGGAGTTCGGCATATGGTCTCAGCGATAACAAGGGGTCATGCCAATAGTATTTGAAAAGCAAGAGGCATCGGCACATTTCGGCGAAGGATGGTGAGATCGCCGTGAAGTCTCAGCGACGCAAAAGATGAAGGGCTTCGGGGTAACGTTTTTCCTTCAGTAAAACGTCTCACCAACACACAGATGTCTCACTGAAAGCTGAAGGAGCTCGAGCCTAGAGGAGAAAAGTGAGATCGCCAAATGAAATGAGCTAGCCATGAGCTCTCACCGACTGTTCCATGATATGCGATGGCTGCGGAGAAACATAATGCATCGGCAAGACACTTCCCGATTGTCTGCGCCAAGATGTGATTCTAACTAAGAATTTTTGACCGCCCTCCCTGAGTCTACGTGTAGTAGGCTCAACCAATTAGAGAAAGCCAAAGCAAGCTGTGGCAGTGAAACCAAGTGCTAGGAGAAGGTGATTAACAGAAGGAAAAGCAACATGAGCTCAGGAGCATTCAAAGCAGCTCGACTGGGAGGAATTCAAAGAGGGACACGATACCAAGAAGTGAATGTGGTGGTTGCAGAAAGATCAAGAAGGTTTCCTCTAAAGGAAACCTTTCTTCACCGACAAAGGCGGCATGGACACGCACGGTGTAGCATTAAATTCAATCAAAAGATCTAAGGAAAGATCTATTTGAGCTGGTATATTTTGTAAGTCCTAGGGGCCGACACATCTTTTTGTATATAAAGCATTTTTTGCCTCTTTGTAAAGGAGTTACGTCTTATGCTCTTAGAGTCTGTGACCCTTTTGCAGTCCTCTCTTAGACTAGCACGTCTCTGTAATTCAATTTGGAACATAATATACAAAATCTAACTTGGTTACTATTGATGGTCCATCATTCTGCCTTCTTATTCTTGTCAAGTATAGTGCATTCTTTTTAAGTGATTCATTGAGCTACTTAGTGAAATATTCTCTTTCCTTATAGCTTTTCTTTCATGTCGTGCCTTTCTTTGCAGAAGTAGTATCACGTAGGTTACAAACTGTGTTTGCAATCGCACATGAGCTTCTGGTTTGTGAAAATCTACTTTTGGCCCTAGCGAAATTGTGCATGTCGAACTTGTTGTAATAATGTGATCTACAAGATCTTGTTGGTACGTCAGAGTAGGTACGTCACCCGATATTCAAGTGCGCTCGAGGTATCTCGGTGTTCACGTCATTTGGTTTATCGCGGAATTTAATCTTTATTTTAAATTCTTTCTCCTTCTCCCTTTCCCTTCAAAGAATCAATAGTTTAGCTGATAACATAAAGGAAGCCGGCCTTCTCCGAAGGTTGACCTCTCTCTGCAAGAAACCCACATCTTTAGAGGTCTTCCAATGTTACACTGAGGTGTTGAACATCGGGTTTGGCCAGTGCAACTTAGGGTGATAATGAAGTAATCATAAGAATATATATAAGAGAACAAATCCTAGGGGCCAAACCTAGTCCTCGGGGGCTCGTCATCAGATGACCCTGCCTACGTATGTAATTCGTAGAGGCATCGTAGTTCGACAACTAGGATTCCACCATCTCCCACATGGTTGGATAACAAAGAGATATAATCACTAGGTTAAAAATATGGCTTAACATCAATACTAACATGGGGAAAACTCGATACTCTTCTCAAATTCATCTTCACCTCTATACCATTAATTATAAACTATAAGAGTGGGTACGCAACCCTTTCTAGGGTCCTTTTCCCTAGACGGTTTCACGGTCAGCTGCCACCCACTTAGGTGAAGCCGGAGATCGAAAATTTAGTTAAGGATTCACTAAGAAACACATTCCAAGGTGATTTTCTTGATTGATAAGCTTGCGAGAGAAAATACAATCACTTGTTTATTTATGTCCTAGGTTTAACCTTGTTAGTTCGATATTTTTCGTTTGACCAATATGTCCTCAATGTCCTAATGAAATACCCTTGGATTAATGTAATCAAGGTACAACTATAATTAAGATGGCTCACAATAATTTTATCAATAGTACACTACTTCAATTGCTTTATTGCTAATTTGAATTTCACCCATCACCTAACTAGTTGAATAGCAATAGGGTAACCTGCTAAGTTCAAATGATGTCTCAACATCAATTTCAGTCATAAGCATAAATACATAACCATAGATATGGTTTAATTCATTAAACTAGACTAACAACTTAAATGTGCTTTCATAATGTTATGTGATTACACTCTAAATAATATAACTTCTTTAGTCCTTAATAAACTAGCTAGTCAATACTAAATCTAGAAGAGAGAGGAATAGTAATCCTAATAAATATATCATGTTTACTTTCAATAAATGGCATCTCTAAGGATATTTCACATTAAGAAGACACTGATAATATATAGGACACTTGAAGTTCTTAAGCTCATAACCAAACTTATTCCAATCCTTTAATATGAATGATAATCATTTACATTTCATTTGAACCCACTACATAAATAGAAATTAATTGAAATGTGCACAAGCACACTAGCCACATCGTGTACACCAAACAATTTAGTATGAAACAACCTCATTCAAATATAGACCACTATATCCTGATACATACAACCATGCTAAGCACACCATAAAAATTCAATGCATACATGTAATGTAACCCTATTAAGAATACATATAAACAATGGCATGTACACAAGTCAATTATATACATACCTATGCCTAACTCACATTAGCATACTAAACACACCACACAAAATTAACATTTAAACAAGGAGACTATTATACATAACTAACCCAATTTTCATTCAATATGAATTAATCATATGTATATTATAATGACCTTAATGCTACCAATACTAATTCGTACAAGCACTCTAAGAACGCCATACACGCTCATTCACGCTTGATACAACACCAACACAAAAGTCCCATGCACATATACATATTAGCAGCGTGATGCAAAGCTATTTTCTCCGTCCAATTCACACCTACTGAGCTTGCTCCCCTCTCCAAAGCTTTCCTACTACATCTATGTTGCCTTTAGATGCAACCTTACATAAAAGCTTGTTGGTGTTTAGTTTATTAAAATACGACCGCATGGTTGCTCTAAAATTATAAAACAAACTTTACCATTAGCTCTATGTTATTTTGGCAACAACTATACCTGAAGGGATTTTCCCAACACTATTTGTGGTGGTCACCTTCATAACTGATTCTTGATTGAAGGCATTAACTATCAAATCTATATCTTCATCATTATTTTCCTCAATTACATAGTGTCAGGCACTAAACTGTTTGACATACGCCTCAAGGAAATGATGTATCAGAGAATGCAATAAATGCAGGATATGCACAAAATAAATTCATTAAAGAGGCTTTAAAACAAATTTCAAGCAAATGAAAAACGACAGGTGTAAAGTTAAATTTTACATCCTTTTTCAACATCCATTCTGCTTGCATTTAAATGGGAGCTTTTTGGAAATAGGGTATGGGGCGTCCATCACGTTAAAAGTGAAAATGATGGAGCTATTTTTTTTGGTCAGCAATTTTAGTTGCAAATGCGCTAGAAGACATGTATGCAGAATGCAAAAGAAAAGACCAAGCATGTGATCTTTTGACAAAAAAACTCAAGAAAGGTGGTCTCAGGGAGTGTAATAATTACAGGATAAGCACAAAACAAATTTACTGGAGTGGTTTTAGAACTTTCAAGAAAATGAAATTTAATAGGTGAACGTCGAATTCCCTAACATTTAACAACATCCTCCTAGCGTGCAAGATGGGTATGGACCTACATCAATGCATAAAGGAAGGGAATTTTTTTTATTATTAGACATTATCGATGGAGAGGCTCTGGTAAATATGTATGAAAATGTGAGAACACATACAAGGCACATGAATTTTTGTCAACTGGTTCATGGAAATCAAAACTATTTAAAGATCTAAACCACCAAATGAACATCAACTCCATTTCCATTCAATGCATCTCTATTCGGAGAATAAATAAGTAAATATAATAATGTCTCACATGAAAACACTTACAGTTAAAACACAAAAGCATTGCTTTCATTAAATAGATGGTAGCATATCATTGTTTCAGAATAGATAAGCACAAAAGAAGTGTTGCGACTATCTAAGATTCCCATTGTTTGAAAAAGACACCGAGATCATGGCAATAAACTTACCTTCAGATTCTGTACAATTTGCTATGTGACTTACAAAGCCATTAAGGATTACTATGCAACGGTTAGCGGGAATGCACCTAGGATTTTGTTGAAAACCTATGAAAACTTGCATGCAAATGTAATTGGCATCCCTTTAAAGCCTGATTCCACCATTTTTCCAGCGTTATTCTACATTTAAAAAGAAATGGTGCTCCTCGACTACTTTCTGTATCTTCTGCAATCATTGTTAAGTCTATCTATCTAGCTACGTTTCCCACTTCCCTTGCATTATCTATATCCATGCTTCTGGTGAGATCCTTTGTTTCTTTCACAACATCTCTCAGCCACCACTTGAATGGATCGTCATCTTCTCCTCCTCTCGACCATGATGGCACTACATATTGAGTATGCTTAATGCAGAGGAGTATAGCCGATCTAATACCAATAGATTGAGCAATCCATTTTCTTCACAGGCCCCTTTGCTCTCCTCCACGGAAAACCCTACCAAGCCTTCTACGAAGTTCTCACTGTCTGCACTCACCTCCATAAACTAATTGATTTAAACATATATTGCAGATTGGAGTCGAATATGGTAATTTTATGAACCATCTAGCATCCCCCCCCATATTTCAATCACAACATTAGCATAACTCCCAACCATGGTGATGACATTGGAAACCAAAATGGGTGGTGGTAACTTCAAGTCGTAATGCTAGCTTCCTGGCGATGCAATTAATATGAAATTCTAATAACACTACTCAACCTGAAATGTATTAATTGGCCATAAACAATCAAAGGTAATCTAATTCTTTACTTCATATCAATGTGGGCATTAAAGACTACTCGAATACCTAGACTTAATTGGATGTTATTGTATTTGTCACCAGATTCGAATCCTTGATTGCATATCTGCTATGCTTACCGTGCCACTCGTCCTGGTCACACCATGCATTGCTGATCCATCTATCTATCATAAATACTCAACACCTCACTTCTTTAATGCAATGGTAGGGAACTATTTATTTGTTTTCATACCCAAGTCCATTCTAATAAAGGCCCTCATAAGAGACACTCACACAACCCATAACCATGACATTGATCGCTCAACTAGTGCACTTTAGACTTGACTGAGTAGGATGCGACACATTTTTTTTATGATTTTTATATTATTATGGTGTAAGGACTAACATTACCTAGAGCAATAAGTGAGACTAATTTAAGCATATGACTTTAAAGCAATTTAATGTTCTATATGTGAAAATATCATGAAAGCTAATTTCAAATATACCTTTTACTTCCATAAATGTGTAAAATAAGTTTGATATGCATAGCATGATAAATTTAGTCTTGGATATAAGTGCCTAATCAAGAGTATATTATAAGATGCTAGTATTCAATTTCCAATAAATTTTGAAGGATTGAAAATTTTGTAAACATTGACTTCAATTTGATTTCAAGTATCATGTTTCTATGTTTTTGTTTTGGTGTCATGAATATAAAACTAGAATGTTTGAGCTATGTTATAACTCTTATAAATGACTCTCAAACACACCTTTAGTGCATAAAGATGTTCTCTAATATGTTTTCAAGGATAACTTAATGTATTTTATGTGTAAAGAAAAATGTTCTAATATGAAGAAAGTTCGATGATTTATAAAATTTAAATGAATGGTATGAGAGAAAGCAATATACCAAGTATATCTAAAACAAGACAATTTCAAGCTTTATGATAGCTATAGTGACAAAATAATATGTAATTTAAAATTGTGAAGCACACACTATGGGATTTGAGTCCTAAATAGAATTGGAAAATAAGAATTTTATTCCCAAAATGTGATTACTAATCAGCTTATAGCACACATAGTGAACAACCTTACTTCTATTAGAATACAATTCTAGTGAAGATGGATAAAATATTTTATTCCACCTTTACAATGATTGCCTTAACCCCCACAAGGGCCTCTTCAATTTACAACCTAGATTATCTTTACTTTTTATATTAAATTCTCTATGTTGACTCATACAATATCTTTTCCTAAACCACTATGCAAGATTATTTTCTTAACATCCTTATATGTGATCTTTGGCCATATAGGGTATACATCATAACATATATTTAACTTCTATCCAACATATACTATTCACAAATACTTTGATTTCTATGAAGGTATTTCTAAAGTCGAATTTATCCACTTAAGTCAATTGATAATATGGCCATTGGAAGTTCTAATACTTCCTATAATTATTTATGACCTAAGAATAATTTTACATTATAAGCATTATCACATGGTTTAGAATTAAAATCCTCATATTCAATATAATGTCAAACATCCAAACATGAAAGATCCCTAGACACATTATTGAGAATTGATCGGGTGGCCTTACACTATTCATTTCGTTAAACTTTGTTAGCTAAATAGTTAGTAGGTTTTCTCATTTCCTGCACTATATTTCACACTTTCTAGCCGTACAAATGCCAACACACTAGAGATACACCAATGCACCATGCTATCATCCCAGTTTTGCGTTGTCGTCCTTGGGAAGAGAGGTGACTGAGGTGCAGTTCGGATTCTAGAAATCGGCTTGCTTAGTCTCTTTCAAGATTTCGGATTTGTAGAGTGATAGAAGCACTTGAGAGTGCTCTTAATTCTCTATCCTTGACCTAAACACCCACTTAGCTTGAGGTAATATAGGGAAGCCCTCCGCTCTCGGCTCTTTGTGACCTGGAGGCTTGGTGTGGTTGGTCCCCCTACCTTATATTTTGGTGAGCCCCAAGTGAACCATTTTGGTTCTGTTTAGAGGTGCTGAAATTTCCTTTCCTTGTATCCTAGGAGTGTTGTGGGTGTAAGTGTTGTGGGGTTCCTAGTCTTGTAACTCGACCTACGACCCCTACTGGTGTAGTTGGAAGGTTCTGTAAGCATTGCAAAATGAAGCCTTTGTTGGGTCACCGTCTAACTATAAAACCTTCAGGGGCTCTATGAAAGTTTTGTCTAGTGTGCGTGATGGCCTCCTTTTTACATCTGCCCATCCCATCCTGTAACCTGCGAGTAGTTATCCTAGTATAACTTTCACCTCACAGGACCTGCTGATGGGTTATAACTGAGATCCATCTCCTCTATACATCCCCGTTCAAATCAATAGAAACACTGTGATAGTGTTCTTGTTGACCTAATGTGTCAGTTGAATGTTATAACTAAGGAGATTATGTTGATCAATTTCCTGCACAAAGATGGGTATGACGCATTTGAGAGTACCATCCGTACACACAATGAACATTCTATGCCTCCCCTTGGTTGCATCACCTTTTCCATATTAGTTGGATCTAAATCAATGAACTTCATTTTTGACATCATCTCGAGGTCTAAACTCTTCAAGGTGAAGCTGGGTATCCCCTGGTTGGTCGCTATGAATGCAGTTCCCTCGGTCATGCATAAATGTCTGAAACTTATCCATGGAGGTACAACACATGTAATCCATGACATCAGCTATAAATTCTTAGTTGACCATGGTAGCTATTTATTAGATCACTTTTGGCCTACACCTGTTGGTTTGCTACCTCCTAGGATAGACCTCTTGTACCAGACCTATGCAAAGTACAAGAGTGGGCGCTTAACACCTAAAGTGATATACCCTCCATCTCCCTATTCCATATCACATAGGGCTTTTTTAAAGGTTATAGTGATGTCACCTTGGCTCAAAAAAGAGAAAATGAGAAGCATGCTTTGTACTCTTCTTCTTCTTCTTTTGCAACTATTATCCCACTTGTTGCTTCCTCTCGACTTGCTATGGAATCATTAGATTCTGCTCCTAGGTGTTCGCTAGAGAATCCTATTGACGTGGTTTTTGCGACTTTGAATTCTGGGATCCACTTCTAGTTGCATATGGATGCTATTTAATTCTCCTACAACTGGAACTTCAGTCTTATCAACCTGAGTCACCTTCTTGTTGGTATGGAGTGGAATTATACCCAACGCCTGATATACCTTCAAAGGCATGACATTACTTGATGCACCGGAATCGATCAAACAGTTATGCAATAACTTCCCAAAAATTCTAACTGAAACAAGGAATGGGGCTGGCTCATCCTTCCCCTGATAAAATACTACTGGCTTTTTCCTTTCATTTGCTGAGGCATTCTTACCTGCATCTTTTCTATTAGATTGAAATTGACTATCTCGGACAACGTCTTTTGGATTCTTCTTCTGCTCTGTGAGAACATCAGGTTGATCCCTATCCTTAATCTCTGCTTCTGGCTTCTTAAAAGTGTTTGAGGAACCTTGTACCATTCCTATGAAGTTTTGAGGTTGTTGCGGAGCCTCCCAAGTGTCAAATGGTGCATGAGGTACCTCTTCGACCAGATTAGTGTTTTGTGCGGGATGAGACTGTGTGACGACAAGAGTATTTCATGGTGCATTGGTTGCTTCTTGGGACGTATTCTTCACAACGGGCGTATCACATAAAATTCCCAGAATTGCATCTCTGACCTCTGAAATCTTCATTAGCTCATGTAGGGGAAGACTAACCTTCATCCTTTTGAATTCTTCTAGTACATAAGAGCCAAGTATTTTTACATTCTCTCTAGGAAGACTCTCCTTCTGTCCTTGCCCAACTTGATGAACGGGCTGTTGAATAGCTTGTTGTCCACTTCCACCTTGCGTTACATTCTGTTGCCTGTACTCTGGAGAATCTCTTGGTAAACCTGGGTTGTTGCTCATGTTGGGGTGCAACGGAGTTGTAAAATTATTTGGAGGTACCGATGATGTTAGAGGTTCATGTTGTTGGTGGTAATTCCTCTGATACACTTTAGGAGCTTCACCTTTATTAGTTTGAAAAGCTTGTACCTCCCTTTTTCCTTCTACCAAGATGATGTTGTTGAGAGGTGGAAAAATATAACCATCTCTATGAAGAGGCTCTTCTGGTGATGCATATGTGGTGTGAACTTCTGATAGTACTTGAAACTCTGGCATCCCCACAGGACTATTTGCTGAAGCTGATGGAAATTGGTGATTAACTGGTGGGGGTGTGTAACTCTGAAACTCAGGCGGGAAATTGCAATCCTCTATTATCATTGCCTGATCATATCTCGGTGCTAGGACTAATTCATATCCCGTAATTGGAGGGTTTTCTGTGACCCCTATATTACTTGCTTCACTCTTGAGAATACCAGCCACAACTTGGAATTTGTGACACTGAAGTTCAGAGTGCTGGTTCATGTTATGTAACCTACACCATCCTAATGAGGTAGTTTCGACCATATAAACTCTATCTGCAGGATGGTTTTTAGGAGGTGGCGGATTGTCCAATGGCAATGGGACACCTCCATTATTGGACCCTGTATTCCAAGACCTCTTCTAAAATCCTTGATTGTTATTTCTATACCCATGACTGTGGTTGTGACTATATCCTTGATGGGTATCTTGATGAATCTGAGGATTATTTTGATATCCTCGGTTAGCACCTTGGTGTGCCTGATAATTTTGTGGCATAGTTTGTGTCTGATTATTTTGGCTTTTGAGGTAAGTCACCTCAGTTGACAGCCTCTTCACTTGTTCTATTAAATCTTTTATTTCATCTTTCTCCTCTGGAGTTTTTACTGGCGGCACTGTGTTCTAGAGATAAACGATCTGTGTAACTTGCATCTTGGACAAAGGCATCCCAGGATGGAGAACTAACTGACTTGATAGTGTTTGAACTTGATAAGCTGGCTGTAGGATTTCATTTAGCGCTGGAACTTGTTGATTCCATGTTGAGCCAAGCATTGGTGCTTGATTGTTTACTGCGACTAGGCCAGTATATAGTGAGGTCCAGTTATATTCTATCCTAAACCTTGACTTACTTCAATAGCTTTAGCGTAAGCTTGATTCATGTTTCCCAGAGTGGGGTGAGATCTCATGAACATTGCAGTCAAAGGATCTAGTGCTGAATAGTAGCTTTCTCGAGCATCAACATCAACATAAGGGGCGTGTAATCTTGTGAGGGCCTTTTGGAACCTATTGTTGAATGCATGGATGGGCTCTTGGTCCTATCTCCTTACTTCTGAAAATTGATGATAGAGCTCTACAGGGGTGACTGGTAAACCAAACTTTTCGATGAAGGCCTCCTTCATCTGCTCCCATGATCTTATAGACCCTACCGGTAAATGAATGAACCAAAAATGAGCCTCTTCTCCCAAAGAATATGGAAATAGGCAGCAAGCCACGTCTGCATACCCAATCTGTCTATTGCGTAGGTAATTTTCAAACATCTTGATATGGTCTTCGGCCGTGCGGTTAACATCATTGACAATGAACTTGGTACAATTTTTTTTGGGATTCTTTGGCATGTCATGGTAATCAATAAACTCAAGGGGAGATGGGTTGGTAACCAACCATGTAGCACTGTTTGGAGCCGGTTGACCTCCTGGTTGAGCCATTGCTTGAACTAGTTGTCACCGCTGGTACACAATAACTCAGGCTGGCTGTTGTACAATAGCTTGAACTTGTTTTGGATGAGCAAACCTTGAAGCACTAGGTGGAGTTCTAAACAAGCTTGAGATTTCTTCTTCGCTTTCTTCGCTTGACTGAACTTCTTCGTTTGATAAAATTTCTTCACTTGACTTAGCCTCCTTACTTGAATGACTTTCTTTCTTCTTCCTTGATCTCGTAGGTAGCTCTAACTCCAAAAAATCTTTAGATGAACTGGGCGTAGACCTCAAGATTCTCTTAAGATTGTCTGGCAAAAATGAACTGATATGATCTAGGATGTAGTTGCTTCTTTTATTGGCGGTGCGCGGGATTGCTCAATCCTGAGAGAACACCATCTTGACTCGTGATAATTTTCTCCAATGGAACTTTTTGTACTTCAAACCCTTTCTACTTCAACACAACTATATGTTGTAGCTATTTTTGGCCCTCCTTCTAGCGCCAATTTTGTTGACGTGGTTTTTGTGACTACACCAACACAGAATAAAGTCGCCAACGGCTACTCTATCGTCTCTTGAAAAAAATTTCCTGCATGCTAAGATTGTGAGATAGATCATACATTTAACTCCAAGTTTCCTTGAGTGCGAATAGTCTCAGTTGGCTTGATGTGATATTGCTGTTATTTCAAGGGGACTTACACAATTGTTCTATAGTTGATAGCAGACAGCGGACTAAGGGCTTTCATGTAATTAAAATGATTTGGTAAGTAAGCACAAGTTTCCTAATCCTAACCAGAAGTGGACTGAAGTTAAATGAGTTTAGGGCCTAAGAAGTTTATGTTCTATTCTAAATGCAAGATCTGTGGAGCTCGACCTCAGTAGACTTCAACCAAATTTCACCTAGCCTCGCATCAGACAGCTTCAACAAAATCAGTGCAATCTTCAAAGGAGTAACGAAGAATATTCAAATTATAATTCAACATACATGTACCATCACAACGATGCATACAAGCATACGAATCACAATCGAAGTTAAGTTTGAAATGATGTCTAGTTGACCACACAAGGCAAAGTCACTGTCAGCGAGTCTCTAGTGGTATGGATAAAGAGAAGCTACGTCAATCAAACACCACAAATCCAAAGTAAACTACTTGCATGAACTGAAAACCACACTACTTTATGCTACTTGAAGTTGAAGGGATGAAGAAATATTGCTAGCTACTTATAACAAAGATGAATTCACCATTCAATGAAAGATCTTTTATTACAATAGTTTTTCGCAACAATCTCTTACAAAGTTTTCAAAGGAAAACTTTACTTCTTCAAACTACACTATGCTAAGATATTACAACTAAAGTGCCTCTGCTCTACTCTCTAGTTTGATCTCTAAGCTCTACCTATATTGAGTACAAATGAGGGGGACTCCCCCTTTTATAGATGGCCAAGTCCAATGGACGGCTCAAATTACAACCGGTTGGATGGCCTAGGTTGTGCCACCTCAGCCCTAAACAAGATTCGCCCTAAAAACTGCAATAATGGAGAGTGGGGCAATAACTGAGCAATTAATGGCCACCATCTTCTAGAAGATTCCCGTTTGTAGACGCATTCACATTGTTCTCGATCTTCTTCTTGACGTTGTTCTTCAACTTCT
>VDFB02174855.1:0-23729 GCA_007258455.2 Sequoia sempervirens | reverse complement strand
TTGGGCTTTTGCCCCAAAACAAACTCTACATACAGTTTTCTCAAAAAATACAATGGGCACTCCCAATTAGCATGTGGGGGACTATCAAAAACCATATACCATTGATCCCAAAAATGTGCACTCATTTGCGGATGTATGCACAACCTCATGGATATTCTAGATTTGTTGGGTGGAATGGGTTGTCGAGTAACGGGGTCAAGAAATTAGGAGGCTAGATGGGCTTTTGTTATTTTAAGGTCTAATATTTGTTTGTAAGAGAGACCATTAGAATAAAATTTTCTCATTTGTTCTCTGTCTCATCGATGCCTATCAAGATCAAATCAATCATCCTGATGGAATCAACAACGTTTTGCATTGCAGATGCAAAATGTCTCACATGTGGAGGAATCAATGCTTGACTCTGCATAGCATTGATTTGATTTTGTAAGGATGTAACTTGATCATTTATTCTTGCTCTCAAGTGAGCCTCATTAGATGCGATAGGTGCTGCATGTGGCATATTAGGTGGAGGTGGAGGGGGAGGTGGAGGGGGAGGGGGAGGTGGAGGTGGAGGGGGGAGGGAGGTGGATCTGGCTGTGGCTGAGGTGTTGGATTGATGATATCATCAATGTTAAAATCATCCATGATATGCTTGATATAAATGTGCACCTACATTAAATCATACAAAATAGTCCATGTGCATACATATATTAAGATCATATATTTAATTGAAATAGGATGAGCAACATATATATTAAGATCATATATTTAATTGAAATGCACATATATATACATTGATTAAACAACTCAAGAGCATGTCCATAAAATTCGCTAAAATTAAATGTATGTACATGTACATTTAAAATAAAAAATATGATGCATAATTTGCATGCGTACAAATCATTAAACTAAACTATACATACATACATATACAAATTTCAAAATTTAAGAACTATTATGCAAATTTTTAATACATGCACATACATAGTAAACAATAAACTTGAAACATTCACAAAATCTCATTTTATGTCTAACACACACACACACATATATATTACAATTTTTCAGCAGGAGAAATCATGATCTAGTAGATAGTCATAAAATATATACTATTATATACTATTCATTATAAGTTCACAAATTCCACCAAATTCATAAATCCATGTCACTAAAAATATCCATCTAGAACCAAAATCATAAATTCATGTCACTAAAAATATCCATTTGGAACCAAATTTATAAATTCATCACACAAAATATCCATCGTTCACCCAATTTATAAATTCATAACTATTTAAGATAATTGTTTTAATTTATAAACTATCATGGCTCTCTACTACATAGATCTTCATTTCTTTGTGTTTTCCTTTTCAAAATTAGGAGTTCTTCTCTCCTCTAGCCATTGTCGATGCTCATCTATGATCCCATCCATAGCCCTGACAACATCAACAAGGGTTTGCATCCTAGATGTGAACATCTGGTTGTGAGGTACACATTCTTCGCTGAATAATGTTGATTTGATCTTGGATGGTTCTAGAAGCATTGATTTGTGCTTGCAAATGAGCATGTTCATTGATTTAGGTGGTGGAGTGTGGGGGGGTTACAAGGTGGAGTGGTGGAGGTGGAGGTGAAGGTGTTGGAGATGACTGTGGAGTGTGGATTATGTATCATTATTGAATGGATCCATGTGGACTTTTAAGAGATATGAGTGAACCCATATTAGATTTGTAATTTCAAGATGGGTGAGTTACATTTCAATATAAATGGCCTTAAATAATTGAATACAATGATAAAAATTATATAAGCCCTATTTATATGTTCATGTATATGTTACTGAATGAAAAATACAATTAACTATTGATATTGTATAATCTTGCAGATCTTATATTGTTAACTTGTTCAGCCTTGGCAACTTTGATCACCAAATTTAAGAACTTTTCGATCCCCTTAAGAATGTTACATTAAAACCCCTTAAGAAAATTGAATTACGATTTAGGGTGACAGGATGGCTTAAGGGGATTTACGTCTAGTGAGGTCCTAGGAGAAAATGGCATGGCTCAAGTGAATAAAATTTGGTGAAGTTGCCCAAGGCAATGAAATTTCATTAAGAGCCTTTAAAGAAAAAATGATGGCTTTAGGGTTTAGGGTTTAGACTTTAGAGTTTAGGGTTTAGGGTAATAGGATAGCTTAAGGGGATCTACATGTAGTAAGATCCTAGGAAAAAATTACATGGCATAAGGGAATGAAATTTGGTGGAGTTGCCTAAGGCAACCAAATTTCATTAAGAGCCTAAGAAAAAATGATGGCTTTAGGGTTTACAGTTTAGAGTTTAGAGTTTAGAGTTTAGAGTTTAGGGTAATAGGATAACTTAAGGGGATATATGTAGTAATATCCTAGGAAAAAATTACATGTCATAAGGCAATGAAATTTGGTGGAGTTGCCTAAGGCAAACAAATTTCATTAAGAGCCTAAGAAAAAATGATGGCTTTAGGTTTTAGGGTTTAAACTTTAGAGTTTAGGGTTTAGGGTAATAGGATAACTTAAGGGGATATATGTAGTAAGATCCTAGGACAAAATTACATGGCATAAGGGAATGAAATTTGGCGGATTTTCCTAAGACAACCAAATTTCACTTTATGATCCTGGGTAGGACAAAATGAATGGTTTAGTGTTTAGGGTTTAGGGTTTAGAATTTGGAATATTAAGAACTTGTGTTAGTGAAGAAAATTTTCTTGTGGAATAGTTGATTTAGATCTACTCTTGTTTCAACTGACCAACCTAGATCATGATGGAAAATTTGATCACCAAATTTTAAGAACTTCTTTGATCCCCTTAAGAAATCGAATTACAATTTAGGGTGACATGATGGCTTAAGGGGATTTACGCCTAGTGATAGTCCTAGGAGAAAATGACATGGTCAAGTGAAATTTTGGTGAAGTTTCAACGCAACCAAATTTCATTAAGAGCCTTAAGGATGTAAAATGAATGGTTGTTTTAGTGTTTAGGTTTAGATTTAGAGTTCAGTGGTTTAGGGTTTACAAAACTTAGGCGTTTGGTGCCCTTGAATATTTAATGAACTCGTGTTAAAGAACATTAAATCTTGTGGAATATTTGATTGAGATCTACTCTTGTTTCAACTGACCAACCTAGATCATGAAATCTCATTCATATTATAATATTGCACGATCTTATTATTGTTAAATTTGGTTGCCTTGGGCAAATTCACCAAATTTTAAGAACTTCTTTAATCCCCTTAAGAAATTTGTCATATTGCACCTTTAAGAAACCCATTTTATGATTTAAGGTGATAGATGGCTTAGTGATCTAGATGTTCAAAGGAGGTCCAAATTTAGTCATACTATAGCCTCATTGGTTCATCTAGCTCTAGGTCGTGCGTGCCACTTCTAATAAAAAGTATCATGTTAAAAATGAATCAATTCCATACATATCACAAAAATAACAATAATCTTAAATGTAACCCATACCTAACAATAATAGCTGTAAATGATCCCCACCCCTCAACCATATCCTCAATTGAATTGTAAACCTAATTGAAAACTTAATTAAATTATAACTTTACCTAATCTTAAATGTATTCCTATATTATATTATTATATTTAAATTAATTTCTTTATTTGTATTATAATTATATTAATATTTATATATTCCTAATTGTAACTCAACTATTTACTACAAACCACTGGAATCTAAGCCTAACTCAATTAAAACCCCAAGTAAATTGTAACATTACCTACCTTAATTGTAATCTTATATTATTTTTATGATATTAAATATTATATTATTAATATAATATATTAAATAATATAAATATTAATTATATTTTTATATGAAGCATCCTTCTATCTCTAAATTGTACACAGCATGAAGTTCCTCCAAACTATCATCATGTGTACCTCCTCCCTTTCCCATGTAATAGGTGTACCTTGTAGGTGTTAAATGGTTCCATCTTGGTCTCCTTATTGATGCATTTCTATCCTTCCACAAATCTATATAGTATCAAAATATAGGTAATTTTATGGTTATTGAATCTCTCTTAATTGCTAAAGAATCCATTATGATTGAGGATGGGTGGATTATTATCTAGGATCACATCTTAAAAATCCTATAGAGGTCATGTGCTATGTTTTTCTTAATACATATATTCACATACAAACCTCTTTCCATGTATTATCAACTCGCCTATATGATAAACACCTTCCTAGATTTAAATTTCATACGATATATATGTACCCAAGTGTTTCCAATTGGAATTTCTATAATTATACTTTTATGGAATTCTAGATATTTAAAATAGTTTTCATAAATCTACCAAATAGACCCATTCTTGACATTGAACCCACATAATTTTAGGTATGTCCAATGAAAGATTAGGGTCTAGGGTTCATAAACGTTTTATGTTGGAGGGTTTGATTTTATAGTTTAGTCTAGGGTCAGGCAACCAGTGAAGTTTGGTGGCCCTCAAGTATACTTAGACTCGTGTCATGTCAATTAGAAATCGATCAGACAAGTTAGATTTCATTTAATTTGTTAACTAAATTTGCAAACAAACATCAAGATAAACTTCTTTATGAATTTTAACCATTCTTTAAATATATTGTTTTCTAACTAATTATAATTAACATTCAAACTGAAGTTTTAACATATCGTTTTTTTCCATACAAAGCAAATAAAATTTAAAACATTTAAGCAATGCAAATGAATTTTTTTGAGCTCGAAATTACCTAGTTTCCAAAATCAAAATGATTTGTTCAATTCCAATTTAGGGTTTTAACAATTTCTTTGTTCCAATTCAATTTAGGGTTTCAATTTTAAACAATTAGGGTTTTTAATGCAATTTTTTTGTTTCAATTCAAACTAGTGTTTTCAAATTTAATTTTTTTCGTTTGATTTGGATTTAGGTTTCAAAAAGCTTGATTTGGATTTGTAAATGCAATGTTTTTATTTCATTTCGATTTCTAGGGTTTTGAAATGCAAATTTTTATGTTTTGTTTCAATTAGGGTTTTCAAATTCAATTTTTTAAAGTCAATCGAACAATTTAGGTTTCAAAAGTTAAATTTTAGTTTCAAAAACATAATTCACGTCTATTTTTTCATTTTTATTAAAAAACCTTCAGGTTTCATTGCATATTTTTGTCTATTTTTATAGTTATTCATTTGTACTATAACAGTTTAAAAAAATACTTAAAATGTGAAATAAATTAAAAAAAATGCTAAATTCATTTATTTTCTTCAGAATTTCAATTCAAAATTAAAAAATGCAAAAAAATGGCGTGTAGGGGCGTACCTGTAGTTGATTGTGGGGGTCACTATCACCAATACTCGGGGTCCCGTCCACTGTGTAGTTGTTATCATGGAATCTAGCAGCGCTCGTTCCACGGATAACCCCCCTACGAAACTTGTCCGTTTCTTAGGATTCGTGAAGTTCATGTACGCATAACAGAGTCATTTTTGAGCCACCTCGAAATGCATTCCCAAGTCTCGAATAGTCAATTTGAGCATTCCCCTTTGTTCACCTCACAAAGACCTTCCAAACGAGATCTTTTGTGACGTTTCACTGTTCGTACTTTGCAAATTGCGAAAAATGCAGTGGCACTGAAAAAATGCGCTCCTGCAGTGAAATTCCAAAAATTTGACTAAGTCTGGAAATGCAAGGGCGCTAAAATTTAGTGCCCCTGCATGCAGTGAAATTCCAAAAAATGAAAGGGCGCTGAATTTTAGCGCCATTACATTTTCTTTCGACACTTGAACTTTTTTTTGCCTCTGGCACGTTTCTTCACGTTTTCACATTTTTCGTCAATCGTGCCACTTTTCGTGCCTAAATTTATTGCACGACTTGAGTTAGGTTTTTAATTTTCATTTGCAATTAAGTGAATGAGTTCGCCATTTTATTGTTTTCTTTTCATTTTATCTTCTTTTCTCTCTTGCTGGGCGAATTGCACTTAAACTGCAAATCACATTTTTTGGAGTTTCGCCATTCTTCTCTTCAACAAGCTTCGCATTTTGCCCTGGTAAGGTTTTCCATTTTAGCTTCGTCTTTTCATTTGTATATGTCCATTATTAGCATACGCGTTTTTGTTTCTTACATTCACGTCTTTCATTACATTCATTTTTTGTTCTTTCCATTCACGTCCTTCCTTCTCCATTCACGTTTTTCTTCTCCTTCATATGCGTTGGAACCCTCATTCATTATTTTGAATGCGTCTTTCTCCTCTGTGCATGTTCATTTCGATGCTCATTCCTTCTTTTCATTTCTATTTTTTTACCCTACACATTCGCGTTTCTTTCTTCCCATACGCGTTTCTTCCCTTATCCTTCATACGCGTTTCTTTCTACCTTTCTCCTCTCTACGCAATGTTCCTTGAGAACTTCTATCTACCCGCCATGTTTGTGTTGAAATACCTTTGTCAGAAGCTCTTCATTCGTTTTGGTAAATATTGAAAAGATTCATCATTTGTGAAAAAGAATCCCTTTGACCATTGAATGAAAATGTAATAGGATGGAGATAATTTTGAAAGCTTTCATTGTTACAAAAATTGCCTTTGCTAAGCTCAAGCGCCTTCGCCATTCCTCACTGCATTTACATCTTCAAAAAATTGCAAAAATTGCAAAAGCGCTAAAATTAAGTGCTATGACATTTTAACAATACCAAAAATTGCCTAACACTGGAAAAGTGTAAGGGTGCTAAAATTTAGCGCCCTTACACCAAAAGCAATTTTCTCAGAATGTAAGGGCGCTGAATTTTAGCGCCCTTACACTTTTTTCAGGCTTTTCCTAGACCTTCCCAAATGAACTTCATTTTTGACCAGTGCATTCTTGAGCCTCATTTTTCCGCATTCGTGCATCGTTTTGCGTGCTTCACCATCTACTCCATGCTTTTCCACCCTCGTGCTCATTTCACGCTTTCCCATGCTCCCTAACAATTGGTGTTTGTTCTGGCTAGACGGATTGCAGTCTACTCTCAGAGATCGTCAAAGTCAAGAGTGCTCAGTGTTCCAGTTTCTTTTGATGACTGCTACGAAGCCTCCTTCTTCTTCGAAAGCAAAAAGCAAGATGAAGTACAAATATCAAGGCGTCTATCCGCCAACTATGATGCTTTTGAAAGTTGAAGAAATAAAGGATACAGAAGTTGGCCATCAAGACTTGGTTGACTTCGCAAAGTTGACAGAGACGAAGCCTCTCCCTGATTCAATGAGAGCAATCGTACACAACAATCTCCACTTGGTGGCGATGTTCCCTACAGCTGCGCACAATACTGAGTTTCTTCTTCAAGTTGCGTCTCATTACAACCGAAGAAAGATACCCAGGCTTTCCAAGAGATAGAAATGACGGAATCTCATCCATCTCGCTCTAAGGGTAAAAAGCCCATTCTAGAGGAGGTAGATTCCGATGAAGAAGATACTCAAGTGACCAATCCGCTGAAGATGAAGATTCAATAGAAGCAGACTCCGATGCCGAAGAGGTTTCTGAAAGTGAGCAAGAGTCTGATGAAGATTCTGAAGAAGGATCTGAAGGTGACTTCGAAGGTGAGCCAGATTCAGAGAGACAAGAGGGTGATCAACAGGAACCCGAGCATGATGAAGAAATAGCTACTTCTCCTCCCGAGAATGTAGTTGAGGAAATCCACAGAACATCATTTCCCATGACTTCAAACGTTCCTCATACCCCTCCAGATTCAAGAACTCCTCCACCTCCTGTTCCCTCGTCACCTATTCCTACCACAAGCATTCCTGCAGCCGAGATATCCCCTATCCCTGCAGCATCAACCCAACTTGATACTCCTTCAGTGACAAGCATCCATACGGTTGATATACTGTCAAGCCCACCATCGTCCATTCCTAGCTTGTCTTTGCCAATGTATGATATCACTTCTGAGAACGAATTCAATCATTTCATGAATGAGTCAATGCGTGATCAGCTCAATGTGTCAACTACAGGAGCGATGATGATGAACACTTCTCCAATTGTCATGATACCAATGGTGAGTTCAGATGTGACAATAACTTCAGAGGTGGCAATGGCGACTGACTTGACAGTAAATCCAAAAGTTCACACTTCTTTTCTTCCTCCTTGGCTAATATCTCAAGTGTCGGCCGAAAAGCGATGATTTCTGTGAGGAGCTCCCGGACTTCGAAGAGATAGTTCTTCCAAAGGCCAAAGGGAAGAAGAAGGCAAAAGTATACCCGAGGTCGCACGTTGATAAGTCTCGCCACAAGTATAGCAAATCTGGCCATCCGAATCAAGAAGGTGGATGTCAACATGGAGGACTACATGTAAGAATAAAGGTCCGCCTTGGCATGGTTACCAATGAAAGTGCAAAGCCGATGAAGTCACTTTGGACATCTGCATACGGACAAAGCGAGCAATCTCAGAACATGTACAAATAGAGTGCGGCAGCATTATGCCACCTGGTAAAGAGACTCTGCCGCCTCCAAGTACGGTCAAATCACGGCTAAAGGGTATTGAAGACCCAAATACAAGAGAGCGGAGAAATTCGGCCCAAAGGCAGAAGCGCTTAATTTGTTGGAAAAGATCATCAACATGTATCTCGACATAATTTGGTCATGGATGAGAAACCACTAGATGTTGGCCAAGCTCACCATAGAGCTTGATAAAGAAAAGAGTGTACTTTCCCAGGAGCGCAGAGACATGGAAAATGCCTGTTGTCATGGTCGGAAATGAAACAGGTAAAGCTCAACAAATTGGTGGAGGTTGGGGTAATTCCCGACAAAGAAAAGTTTGTAGAGGTAAGAGAATCACCGAAACACAGGATTCAAGTGGTTCAATCTCTCATTGAAGATCTTCACCAAGTACAGGAAGATGTCGACGGGCATCGCAACATTCTTGAAAAAAGTATCAGAGAGTTGCTTGGTTAACTTCTTGAGGACAATCGTATCTTCCTATCGGCATGCAAATATCCTCGACTATGGTGCTTACCGTCACAAATTTCAATCAGCTCAGACTTCTCAGAAGCTTCGCTGAACATCATTTGTGATACAAGGCTCACATTGGACAACCTGAAGACGCATCTTGACAGGTGCAAAAAGGTTCACTCATCTGCCATGAGATCGATCACAAGAATTCACACCATTGTGGATTACACCGTTGGTCCAGATGAGAAGTTCGTGTAGGAGACTAGGAGGAAATTTGAAGACTTCTGTGCCCAATGCAAAGAGACGTGAAGCGGCCCCCTATTCTCCAGTGTTAGACATTTCCGGTGCATCCCATTATGCATCTTGTAAATATTTCTTGACATTTTCGAATGTCATTTTGTAAATTGTAATTACACCAAGTCCAAAGATGTAATATTTTCAAAACAAATTACACTTTGACTTTGGTCAAAGTTAGGTGAGATTTCCTAAAATCACTCACCTAACTCTCCCTGATTTTCTCAATCTCTTTCCTTCTTTTTGCTCATCCCTCTTTCTATATATGTAGAGGATTTTCAATAAATTTATCTTTTAGCCTTTGCGAAGTGTTTCCTTTTAATAAGCAAATTTGTGAAACTTATTCATGCTTGTGAATGAGATTCAATCAATAAAGAAAAGGATTGCAAGCCAAACTTTGCGTTGGATTCGATACTTTTGTAAGTTGATTCAATTTGGTAGTGATTAGTTCGAGGAATCTGAAAGACTCTAAGTAGTTGATGTAAACTTTGTGTTACATTCGTTATTTAGATTGCATTGTATTTCTTTTATCATTGGTTGAATGATCTATAAGACTTTGCGCTTATAATCATTCATGCTCTTGCATGTTCTTGTTGAATAATCTACAAGACTTTGTGCTTGTAATTATTCATACTATTGGATACTTTGTCGAAGGATCTACAAGACTTTGTGCTTATAATCGTTCGTGCTATTAACACTTTTGTTGGATGATCTACAAGACTTTGCGCTTGTAATCGTTCATGCTGTTCGAAGAATTGTTGCGTCTAAGAAGACTTTGTGCTTCTAACATAGCAAACGGTACATTTATGCAGATCCAACATTGATAAAGCTACGGAATGACTTTGTGCCTTCGTGAGCTTTCCCTTTTTATTTTCTTTTGTTTATTGTTAATTATTTCTCGTATCTCTACGCTTCGCTTTGACGAGATAGAGATATTGGCATTACTGCTAGTTGTTCATTTCAAGTTATCAAGAATTCAGAACTTCCAACACGTGAAGCATTGTAAACACCTTCTCTAAAAAAAGAGAGAAGGATGAATGTAACACACCCCCCCCACTCTATGAATTTCGTGTACATTTTGTAATTACTTGTGTGATTTACTATTGTTTCTCTTAGCAGTAAGAAGGGCGCCTCCCCTTTCCGAGAGGAGAGATTCACATCTCACATAGCTGTGGCTAAAGTCCAAGTTGTGTAATCTGTCGAAAGTTGATTACATAATTTTCACCCAACAGTAGTGAAATGTGTTTTTTTTAAAAATAAATAGCAATACAAAATGAGATCCTGATTTCTACAAAATGGGATCCCGATTTATAGAAATCGGGATCCCGTTTTGTGAGAATCGGGATCCCGTGCCTTTTCCATCGATTCAAAATCCGATGGGAAACGGGATCCCAATTTTTAAAAATTGAGATCCCATTTCGTCTTAGGCTCGGGATCCCGAACCATAACGGGATCCTAATTTTTAAAAATTGGGATCTTGTTTATTAAAATCGGGATCCCGTTTGCTCAATGCCAATTTCAATTTTTTGGTTAAGGCAAAAAATTCCACGTTTCATGGACTCAACTTTGTGCACTTACCCCAAAGTATGACAGTGGAAGAATTTTGTAGAGTGAGCAAAATTTTGGGCAAGTCTACTTATCATTCATTGAAATTTAAACAATGGCACCAAAGAAATTAGAGGAAGGAACTAAAAAGGAAGAAAAATCTAGTAGAATTTCATTGCAGTTGCCATTACTTTTGCTATTACCTTGTTTAGTAGATAAGGGTTCTAAGAAAGTCTTTAAGGATTTAGATCAGGGGTGTAGGGACCCAATAATTCCATAGTCTGGGTGGAATTTATATTGGTATTTTTATAGGAACATAGATGAAAGGGTTCCGGTGTCAAACCCATGGAATTTTGACATAGTCAAATTAGTTGTCCCTAATGTTTTTGTTGATGTCAAGCTAATCAGAGCATTGGCCAATAGATATCATGCCCCATAAAAATGGTTAGACTTCTAGATGGTCAATGTCTAGTAGATATCTCGAGGGAAACTATAATTAGTTATTTTGACCTAAATAGGTAGGCTATCATTAGAATTGACTTGGGGAAGTTGGAGAAAGAATATAGAAGGTTGAAAAGGACCTATAGAACTGATGAACTCCCCTTACACATGAAAAGGGGTGACAAAAATAGAGTCCTACGCATTCACTCTTCAAGACTTGAACCCTTTCCAGTGTCTGACTTTTAGACCTATTTCAAAAATACCTGCAATGCATTATGTCAAATTCTTGGAGTTGATGTAGAGGAGAATATGTTGATAGGGTTGATGAGAATGGTCATGATTATCCAGCATCCTAAATTGAATGTGGAGTTTGATTTTGCTTCATTCATTGAAGAATAGATTCATGAAGGTATGTTATAGGTTAAGGAAGCCAAGGCCCCCATAAATTTTAGAAAGTACTCCTTATTATGTCATTTGATTCTATCTCAAAATGAAACAAAATGGACAAAGAGGATGAAATTGAGAACACATGAGAATGGAGTTATGCTCCCAGCACAAAATTTGTATTATATTTGGGACAATAAATGCAATGAAATTGATTATATTGTATTTAGGGGTGATTTTTTCATCAGATTGATTGCTCAGCTTGGTTTTCCTACACCAAGATTACCACAATCCCTAATGGATGTCATGAGACCCCTGAAATACAAACCAGATCAAGGTTTTACACATAATTATGCTGATTGGTTTTTGATGCCACAACATAGCATCATTAGGGTATATGGTTGTGATCAGGCCCCTCATATTTTACCAAAATTTGTGCCTAGCAGAGTATTGTTTTTAGAATTTATGTGGAAAATTCTCTAGATGGAGCATGATTTGATGAAAAATCAGAAAAGGCACATTTCTACCTGATTTGATGGTATTTGAAGAATTGTCAATTGGATCAGATATGTTGGAGGAATTGTAGAGATTTATAAAAGCTATTTTTTCTCTCAGATTAGGGAAAGAGAGAATATGTGATCCAGAAGGCCACATCAACAATATCAGAAGAACCCTACTCACAAAGAGGGTAATAACACATGAATTTGATCTAGAAGAGGATGTAATAGAAACTTGGTCTATTTTGCAGATGTGTTTGAAAGAAGGAAAATATGGTTAATGATGATGAGATGGGAGGATCAAGATAGAGGAAAAGATAAGAAGTTCAAGGGGTTTTTGATGAGGAGCCAAATTTGTTGAAAAGAATGCAATTAGTCCTTGGTAAATTTGATGAATTATCAAAAAAGGCTCAAGAATAGAAATCAGCCCCACTTCCTACACCTCAGCCACCAACATCCACAACCTCTACATCACATACACCACCTTCATCACCAATTCATCCATCTCCTCCATCTCAAACAAATGATCCTCCTGCCAAGAAACAAAATATTGGGTCACTAGTGGACTATGAGTCAAGTGATGAAGAACAAGAGGAAGTCTTAACTTTGGCTAAGATGAAAGAGGTTGTAGAGAAATAGAAAATCCTTGAGCCTCATGATCCCATGAGGAGAATATCAGAGGAGGCTATTGATGAAATGTAGGATGATGAAAGAATTATTGCTTCCTTGAGATTCATGGAGGATGATGACTTTATCCATACTATGGAGTTAAAATATTTTTGGATAAAAATGAAGATGAAACAATTTGATGATAGAATGAAAATTAACCTCATTGGAGTTGATTTAAAACATGCAGAAGTGTAGGCACAAAAAATGGCAGAGTTAAATATTGAAAATCTCAATATTACTCCTAAAGAAGCAAGGGAGTTAGTGTTGAAAATTAACATGCTAATTATACCAGGAATGGAGCTCTCCAAAGTCTTTATGTTGGATCAAATTAGAGCTCAAGATTATTCCAAATTGGTTGCAGAATTTGATTTGGAAGGAGTATCAGGGACATGATATAATCCAACCACCCAGACCCTTGTCCTATGGATGAAACAAAAAAACACAAGGAAGCCTAGGCTTCTAGATGTGGTGTGGGAAATGAGAGGGTCTACTCTGGTTAGAACTATGAAGGACACTACTCCCATAGAATTTGCAACCATGACAATGCATTCAAAGATGTTTACAAGAGATGTAGTGGAAAACATGAAAAAGAAGATGAAAGAGTATGAGAAAAGAATCAAACTATCAAATGAGGAGATAAATAAGTTATTCATTGAAAATTTCATATTGAAACAACAATTGTAACAAGCCAAAAATGTAAAAGGGAATGAAATGGTTGTATATCATCCACCTACTTCAGTTGAAGATCCATAGATTCAGTAATTGAAAGAAGAGGTTGAGAAAATAAAGAATCATAATATGGATGATATCAAATGGCACATCTTGAGTACCTTGGAGGAAATACTGAAACACAAAGTTGAAGTTTTAAAAGAGGAAATAAGTGGAGTTCACGAGGGCTTCAAACATTTGGTAAAAGTTCTAGAATAGATAAATACTAATTCCCCTATCTTAGAGGAATTGTAGAAAAGATGGCAGCCCACTTACCATATCTTAACCACTCTATGTAAAGCCACACAAAGAGATTCTGATGCACCCCCACGGTTAAAACCTACTCAAGAAATGGTAAAAGGAATCATTGATGAGCATAAGTATTTGATTGATATGAATAAGGTAGAAAATAGAAGGAATTCATTTGATTCAATAAAACACAGTTTTATCCCTCTTATCGTTAAAGATGATGGTCAACTCAAGGATGTGGATGAATGGAGAAATGAATTTGATCAAATGGTTCCACAATGTTTGACACATATATAGGGTGATGGTAATATCAATCTAGAAAATTTCATGCTTTGCTTGATGGAATTATTGCATTGGATAATGGTTATACAAAGTTTGTTGTAGATGCAAAAAACTTGCTCGATAGCAGATGGAAAATCCACTTGTCAAAATTCACTGCTGCACAAGAATACAAGTTTCCAAATGATTTAACCATAAGCAAGTGGAAAGAGAAATACCTCTATTTAGATGAAGATTAATCACTATCAATGCTGATTATCATAAAGTAAAAGCTTTGCACAAGTCTTTGGTAACTCAGGCTTTTACTCGGAGATTAACATATTTGTCATGTGTTAGTTGTTAATTGTTTCAGTTATATTTTGCATGTTAGTTAAGTTTTCTTATCAAAAGTCATAGCTTTTGGTCTGAAGCTTGTTACCTCTCCTATAAATAAGAGAGAAAAGGATCAAGAAAAAATTATTAAGATAGGAGTAGATAGAAGAAGTAGGAGAATAGGGATTGATACAATGTTTACATCACAAAGGACCAAGATGCACTTGTAAATTTTTTTATGAAGTTAATGGAAAATAGCTGATTCAGTGGCTCTATGTTGGTATCAATTGTTTGTTAAGTTAATTGAAGATTTTTCTAGATTGTCTCCATATTTAATATTACTTTGTTGTCTAAATTGATATATCAAGCATATTTTCAATTTATCAATGCACATTTGTTGTATCTATGTGGCATAATTAATTGGGTCTTTCAAGTAAAGATTAAAGTCCTATTGATTATTCACAGCAACTTAGGAATATTATTTTGGATTATTAAAGAAGAATCTGATAATTGCATCCCTGCCTATTTATACAAGTTATAAACATAGAAGTGCCAAATAGTTTGAATTATTGCAGTCATAAGTCACTTATCTCTGATTTCTACTTGACTCCATATACCCAATAGAGCACTGGTCTTCACATTTCATCACTTAGTTTCATTTCATTTTAAATGTTTTACATTTGTTAATTGAACATATTTCTTTGATACTACTTATACAATTTATGCTAGATTAGTAGTACATCTATTCACTTTCAAATTTCCATTGTGAATAGACTGTTGTAGGAGAAATCACATAGTTCAAGTCTGCTTCATTCACATAGGTAGACCCACCTAGGTCTGGAAACACTTGAAGATAAGAAGGTCTAAAACCATTTGGCCTTGTATGTTACCCTAAAATGTACCAAGAGTTTGGAAACCTCTTGAGATATTTTTACCTGCATTTTTGAGAGCTAACAATGTGAATGAGGAAGCACATTGTATAATATCGACATAGGCACATCAAGCATTCATATCGATTGACATAAGAAATTGGGCTGTATATTTTGATTAAAAAGGAACAAATAGAGAATGTAGCACCACAATAAATGCATATCAACATAACTCATGAAATTTTCCTGAAAAAATACTCATCACCAGCCATCAAAAGCCTAACAAGTGACAATTCTGATCTCATATACTACTCTGATGAAGAGAAAAGGATCATATTGGGGACACATTCTTTTTGTTCTATCAATGGGTTATTCAAGAAAGTAAAAGATAGACTCACTCAAGATTTTGGCATGAGGTACACCAATATATTTCATTGAAGGAACACATTGATATCAGAACAATACAAAATGGACCACCCAAGGACACATCTTACACTAATAATATTTAGTCAGGAGAACATATCTCAAGATACACCGACAAGGGAATAATCAAAGTAGGACATTGTGATGACATAGTGGATAAAATAAGGCACCAGTAGTGAAAGACTTATTTTTTGGAGTAATACAATACCAATACTTTTCTATTTGTGTGTGGAAGATTCTTTCATTTGGGCTAGTTCTCTATTGTTTCTTTTCAAGCTATTTAAGGAAATGTAAAATATATTCTAATTAATCTCCATGACCATCTTATAATTACCTCTCACTTTCCTCAATCTAACTTTCCCCATTAGGTACTCCCCTTCGAATTTTTTAATGGAGTTGGAATCCCAAATGCAATATAAATGGTTCTTTGTTGCAAACTTAGGAAGATATTCAGTAATGTACACCACGGTCTAGTATACCATATATCCCTCCACCATAGAACCCTCAAGATGTTCTCTTTGTCTAACCAAAGTCTTCAAAATTTTCAAGTTCCTCTCAACCATCCACATTGACCTTGTGTGTACAAGTCCACACAATTCAATCTCCTCAACTTGGTGTATGAGGTAGTGTTCTTGTGCATTTAAAAATGTTGAAGGTAGACACTTTTGTATTTCACACATTAGACGAGGAATTTTTCTCTTCCAATAATTTATATCTTCTTTATGAATTTCTCTAGATGACAACCATCTACAAGTGATTCAAGGCACAAATATAATAATGATATTTAATAAAAGTATACAATATTTTACATAACAAGTAAAACAAATGACAAATCTAAGATCTATACAATGAATTGAACAAATATCACTCCTTACCTCATGTATTTTCCAAGATCATAAATAACTTGATTGAAATTGTTGTCAAATTTGTTTGGGAGAGATAGAGGTAGAACGTACTACAATTATAAAATAATATTTTCATTTTTTTTCCAAAACTAGTAAACATAATACATTCAAAAGTACATGCAGTATACAAATATATATAAAATATACCTAAATAATTACCTTAATGAAGGTATGCCAATCATGCATTTTCATCCCTCACCCAAATTCACCTTTCTTTGTTGTGATATTGTTTATGTTCGTAGCAAATCCTGTGGGAAATAGAATTTTTTGTATGACTTATTTTATAGTATTGCTTTGCTACTCCATTAATAACCAAGGAAGGGTGCTTATATTAATGTGGTCTCCATCGCTATTTAATTGAATGACAATTTTCATTGCATGATTGGCTTCCTAAATGTCACTACAAATTTTGATATTTTTTTCTTTGTGATGCCCTCCATCCAATATTTTCCACAATGTTTCTATTATATTCTTTCCAATATTCATTGTATCAAACAAATGCACAATTTGTAGCTGCTCATAGTAGGGAAACCTACTAAATTGTCTGGCATAAATTTTCAGTCCTTGTGGAAGCCGACCATTAATTCCTTGACAACCTTCATGAAGCATATAAGTTAAACAAATTAACAATGACAATCATTGTCAATTACAACATAGTAAACAAAACACAATATAAAAATATAAATTCCAAACATATCATATATGATAGATAAACAATTTGATCCAATGTATAACCTTGACGATTAATTCTATTATATTCCAACTTCCATAGGCGAGGTGTTATTCTTTGTGGTTTTGATGTAGTCTATTCTTTCCCATTGAAAAGATGTTTTTCAGTAGTTCGATACTTATGATTTTTGTGGAGGAAGTTCTATACTCATCAAACACCTACTTTCCTAAACTTGTTGAATGATGAGATTTCATTTTTGGACCACAAACTGGACATGCAAATTTTCCCTTTATTTGAAGACCTGCAAGATCATATATAATTTGATTAAATATGTCAATTTTTATAATTATATATAATGAATAGATTATTTAAAAAACATGCATGATATCTACTTCATAAAATTAAATATCATTAAAGTGCAGTCGAACGTTATAACATACCACAAAAAATTGTTAGCCTTGTGGCATTATGAATTGTCCACACAAGCATTTTATGGAATTGAAATTGTCTTTGTCCTATTAATCTAGAGACGTCATACATAGTGACGCCATTCCATAACTTTAGTAACTTGTCGATAAGAGGCTCGATATACACATTCATATCTTTAACTTGGTACTTACCTAGTTGAATCAACATAAACATTACTTAATTATAATAACTATTTTACTGCAATATATATAAATTAATGTACATGACTATTAAATGAAAAAAATATAAGTCATTATACAACAAATAAGAAAAATGAGATGTTACTATGTTACAGAAAATTGATGTAAACAAATACCTTGAACAATCATTTCCAACATTATGTGCTCCCTCTTTATTGACATACATGGAGGAATGTTATTGTTGATAACAAAAATAGGCCACACCGACTAAATAGATCTCAGCTCTCTAAATGGATTGACACTGTCTGTTGCCAATGAAAGCTTGACATTACAAGGTTCTTCTTTAAAATATGACCATTTTTCCTCCATGTCCCTAAATGCAGAACTATCTGCAAACATTCAAAGAATATTATCTCCCCTTCTATTCTGTGCATGGTAATCCATAAATTGTGCTAAGCTTTTTCACCTAAATAATCATTTCATACGTAGAATAATGGGAATATAACGAAGAACCTTGCGGGACACCTTTTTTGTTAGTTGATCTGTTCAATATCTACTAATATGACATTTTGGTAATTCTGTTGCAAATTCATGTTGTTTATGATATATAATATGATCATTGAGACATGCATCTATTGCTTGATACTCCATTCCAATATATTTCATAATGGCAAATAAATATTGGTATGAGCAAGGTAAAATATTTGATGGTGGTAACAAAAATTCACCTATCAATCTACAACAATTTTTTTTTTTGTTAATATAAAGAATATTAATGGTACATATTTCATCCTTTATTTACTAGTGATGAACTAACAACAAAAATAGATGAAAAAAGATGACATATTTGACATACCTTAACATCTGTGAGATTGCTATGCTGGATAAACCATTCATAACCTTCAAGTTCACCAACAAATATACAAGAGAGAGAAGAGTTGTTTGGGAGCCTCCATAAAGGGGCTCATATGCCTTCTCAAGTACAGGTAAATCATGAACATCATCAAAGTCATCTTGATCATTGTGATTAGTTGTGCCACTAAATGTGTCATGGATCAATGTATTTGTACCATCATCTTCAACTGTGTTTTCTAGCAAATGATCATCTTCTTCCATAGGATCATTAACTTCATCTTCGATATTCATAGCTCCATGTTCCTCCCCTTGCAAAACCACATTCTCTAGGCCATGATAATCCATATCATGTGCCCTAGGGCGCCCCACCTTTATAATAATGATCGACACAAATAAACCATGATCATGATCAAGTGATTATATATATATATATATAATGCTAAAACGATATAAACATTTACAAATTCAATCAATATAAAGACATATCGTGAACAACTTACCAATGTATGATGATCATGCCCCATTTCAACATGACCATGCTAGCTACAATGTTTCTCAGCTGTTGTGATTAAAAGTCTTCTCATCTTTAAGCCCTTGCTATAATTGAAAGGACAATAACATTTCCCATCACCCTTTCTTTTCAATCTAGCCCACAATCTAGCAAGTGTCTCTTCATTTTGTTCCGCACTAATATTATCTGACATGATTTTTCCTTACCAAGCTTGAATATTTAGATCTTCCAAAAATATCAAACTCGCACTCCAATAATTTTTAATCATAGACAAGTAATAAAATCTAATAATTATAATATTTTGTACTAAAAAAATTTGGCCTATAACCTCCACAAATTGTCACAAGTATAGCAAAACACTGTTGCAAGCATAGATAAATTGTTGAACTCACTTTTATTTATTAAAAACATTTGTTGGAGCCTCAAAAAATGCTAACCATATACCTGTCGGCCCACAAATTAAGGAGGCTAACCATATGTCAGCCCACAAATTAAGGGGATGGTTGACTTTAAGTGTATGTCAAAATAGTGACAAAAATCATGGAGTGCCGCAATTTCGATGAACGTTGGGCATAAATTTTTTTAAAAATTGAAAATTTCACATTAAATACATAGATACCTAATGATACATCTAATTATACATCTTTTGTTAGAAAGTTTTGTCATATTTTGCAGTAAAATGAGTTAGTGAGATGACTCTGATAAATCTTTCTCAACGATGTCCCTATGTGTGGGTGATATTCTTAGTAGTTCTAGGATTGATATCTATGCGGGGGTCTTCTTGAGTTATAGGAGATTGTACTTGTTGGTACTTGTTGTGGGCTGAGTAGGTTGTGCCCGAGATAGGGGTGGGACTTGTTGGATGGTGACCTTACCATGTCATGTGGTGACTCCACACTTTGTGCTATTCCCTTTGATGGTGATGATAATGATGATGCTATCATACCAAGAAACTACATTGGAATAGGTATGCTGTACATTCATATAATCTTTAGCTTTCCTAGTGTTGTTTGCTTTGTTATGATCTAGCATAGGGTTATTGTATATATTAAGATCATGATTCCTAGCTGGTACCTCAACAGATATGGTATCATTTTCTATGAGGTCTTGAATGATGTTTTTGAGCCTCATGTAGTTTGTCATTTTGTGTCCTTTAATCTTATGAAAATCACAAATACCATGATGGTTTCCCTTGTAGTTCTTGGTAGTTTTCAAAGTTGGGAAGTGTTATCAGATTTCAGTCTACCAACTTTTTCATGATAGTCTCAATGGGTTTGAATAGTTGTGTGTACTTGCATTTAGGATAGTTGTTCTTGTTAGGGGCTCGCCTTTGCATTTGGATATTACTGAACCAATTGTTCTGTTGGGGTGCTGTTTGTTGCACAGTTGGCTGGATGTTAGCAACTTAATTATTGTTCAATCTAGGAGAACTTAGGACTACCTTAACATCTACCACATGCCATCCTTTTTTATGTTTTTGTTCTTAGCCTAGACACGAGGCTTGTCATTCAAACTTGTTGATGGGTGGTTGTCTTTGTATAGTTGAGTGTTAACCTATGATATTAGGGCTCTCTTGATGTTAAGGGCTCTTGGTACAAGCTTGTCGTACAATGTGATGCACAACATTTTCATCAGGAAGAGGCCACTTTCTTTTACTAGCTCTTTGTATCCATCATTGTAAGAAATTAGAGAAAGTTTCCTCTTGGTTTTGTTTAACAATATATAATTCTTCTAGACTAGCATCCATGTCTAGATCAAAGGAGAAGTGATCGATGAGTTTGTCAGTAATTTCTTGAAATTTTTTGATACCAGGAGGAAGATGAGAAAACCAATCCATAGCAGGACCTATTAAACTTCAAGGGAATAGGCACATTAGATAAGAATCATTATAAGCTACCTCCATGCACATGATGTTAAATTCTTTGGCATGGTCCAAAAGACTTCCTCTCCCTTTGTATTTGTCAAATTTGAGGATTTCAAAATTAGGAGGGAATGGTGCCATTGCTATGTTTTGGTCAAATGGATAAGGACACAAGTTTTGTGTATGGATTTTCTTTGCCTTTCCCATGCTAAGGTCCTGCATTTCTTGTGAGAGTTCTTTAAATTGTGATGCTAGATCATCTTGCAAGTTGGTAAGAGGAACATATGGTGGGATGAAAAATGAGTTGTAGGGGTGTATGGTGGTGTGATATTTTGTAAAGGTGATTAGGGTATTGATGTATATGTTTCGAATGCGTTTGGATTGACGATGTTCAAGTGAGGATAATAGTAACCTTGTTGCTATTTTTGGGCATACTGTTGAGATAGTAAGGCTTGATGTTGAGAAACTTGTTGTTGTGCCATTAAGGCTTTTTGTTGGGCCTACTATTGTTGTTGTGCAAATAAATCTTCTTGTTGTGCTTGATGTTGTTGTTGTGTTGCTTGTTGTGTTGCCAGGGCTGCTTGTTGTTGTTGTTGTTGTGCTACTACTTACTATTGTTGTGCTAAAGATGCTTGTTGTGCTAAAGCTATTTATTATGCTACTAAGGCTTTCTATTGTTGTTGTTGTTGTTGTGCTAAGGTTGCTTGTTATGTTGCTACTTCTTGTTGTTGCCATTGTTGTGCTAAAGCTACTTGTTCTGCTACTACTTGTTGTTGTTGTTGTGCTAAAGTTAATTCTTGTGCTGCTAAGGTAGCTTCTTGTTGTTGTGCTGCTAAGGCTTGTTGTGTTTGCTATAAAGCTAAGGAATGCACTTGTAATGTGGGATTAGGTGGTTGTTGAGACATTTGTGGAGGATTATGGATATTGATATTTTGAGTGAGTAATGAATTATTGGTGAAAGGTGGAGGGTTCCCTTGATTTAACATCCCTTGTAAATTGGTAGATGATGATGGAGGAATGTATGCTTGAGATCCTGTGTGATTTGGTATAAAAAAGGGAATTGTAGGAAAGGATGAAGATGATGTCATTAAATTTTGTGATGGAAATGATGCATTAGGAACTTGAGTCCATTGATTAAGAATATTTCCTTGTCCCATGTCTTGAGGATTGCCTTGTACCAAAGATGTAAACAAAGGATTCATGATCAAGGTACTTCCTGTATTGACAAAACTCGTAACCAAGGGATTTCTTTGAGGTGGATGGATGACGGATGGTGTGGATGTGTTTTGTGAAACCAATGGTATAGATGAAACCATTGGAGGATTGGGTAAGGATTCCATATTTTCTTCAAAGGTTGATTCTATGGTGTGGTATTGATATGCCCTTGTGTACTGTTTTGAGATACTGGATCCACACTGCTTTGTGTAATGGTAGGAACAATTATGGTACTCATGTGTATGAATAAAGAGGGATTTTCTCAATATGTCAAAGTCATGGTTTAGTAATGAATATCAAGAGGTGTGTATATCTATTTAGGATCTTCAGGAATAGGAGGAGCACCAAAGCTAAGTGTCCAATTGGTTGTGTTAGATGGAGGATTAGTTTCAAGTGTTCCCACAAGTATGTTATTTTCAAATGAAAGGGCATGACCAAAGTATTTAGCAAGGATTGTCGCAATACTGGGAATGTAGGTATGATTTAGCCTTAGTGAAGGGGTTGTGAAATCTTGTATTAAATTTTGTGCCACAAACATCGGGGAGATAGGAACTACATTTTCAAAGGTTTGATGTTCCATGAGTTCCTCCCTAGTAAGTTCAAAGGGGTTGTTTGTGATATCTTCTATCTCATATGGTCTTGATGGTGATGAAGGTTGTTGTGATGGTGTAACTTGATTCCTTTGATCAAATTCTAAAGGATTTAGATCACTTGAGGTAAATGTCACTTTGGTCTTCTCCATGATTCTCTTGTGTTGTGATCTAGTCTTTACCATAAATGTTGTGTCACTTATGGGAGAGTTTTGTTGTAATTTGTGATGTTTGAACTCTCTAGTTGACTCAAATCTAGGCAAAAGGAAAACTCTAAGTCTTTTGGGAGCAACTATGATAGTGGGGGATGAAAAGATGAATGATGTGGGGAGTGATCTTTGCAACTATTTTGGGGGATGAAAAGATGAATGATGTGGGGAGTGATCTTTGCAACTATTTTGTAACAAAACTTTTTAATTTCTCTTGATGTTTTAATGTTAGGATAAAGGATGTTTATGAACTTGTAAATATTTGGGGTAGACTCGTGACCTTCAAGATGAACTAGTTCAAGGATGATAACTAACTTGTATAAATTCATGGAAAAGGATGCATTTCACATACAAAATAGCCAAGTTAGGGGGTTATTTTGATTTGATTTGATGTCACAAAGTGTTGGTGTTTTTGAAATTTTCCAAAGATAGGTGAAGTGAGAAATGAAATTTGATTAAGGGGTGAGTGAGATGTTTGACCCAATTTTGACTTAAAGTGAACCTTTGTTTTGAAAAGATCAAGGTAGTGAGAATGATTCTAGACCTCTAAAAATGTTCAAATCCTAAATACCCAATTTAGATGAGAGGATGGGTGGGGATGTTTAGACCTATTCAGATCCTCCTAGATTGAGCATAAAAGTTTCTTAACAAGTAGTAATGATTGCGATAGAGTATTGAATCCCACTTCCTACTAAACTATGCACTATGATACCTACATTTAAAATGATGGGATGGAGATCTTCCCCTATGGATTTTAATTGTGTG
>VDFB02174854.1:0-23674 GCA_007258455.2 Sequoia sempervirens | reverse complement strand
TTTTTTTATCTTAATAAGGCATCTGAAAAAGATAATTATCCTTTACCTTTACTAGATGAAGTATTACAAATTGTTAATAGATCCCAAATGATGTCTTTCTTAGATGGGTTTTCAAGTTATAATCATGTGATGGTTGAGAAAGAAGACAAGATAAAGACTACATTCACTATTGTGAGCAGTGTTGTTTACCTAGCCTAAAAGATGTAAAATAGAAAGCAAAAGGAAGAAAACAACACTTCAACACCTCGAGATTGGGATACGTTGAACTTAAACAAAGAAAGATGAAAACAACAAATATACCTTGTCTAAGTTGATCTTCTTGGTTGGCCCTTTGTTGAATATTTGATGTGTTCTCCTTGATGGAAAATGATTCAAAATGCTATGCAAAGTGATCTAAATGAGATGAAGAATGCAATGAGGGATGTGGGTATTTTGATAGATGAATGCAAATGGATGGAATGCAAGCTTGAGGAGTGCAACAATGGAGGATGGATATGCAAGTGCTTGAGATTGCTTGAAAATTTCTAGAGAGTAGAATGCTTGTGTTGCAAATGTGATGAATGCATAATGCCTATGAGAATGGAAATCATTTATATTTAGGGGAGAATTCTCTAGAGAATTCAATGGTCAAGATTGATCCAACATGGACAAGATGGAGGGCTATGGTGAGTTGAGGACTCACAAGCCCTCACATATTGCCATGTGGAAATGAGATGGAAAAAAGGACGAGGTCGAGAGAGAGGACAAGTGAGGTGGAGGTACTTGCAAGTACCTTAGGATTAGGGTAGATTTCCTCAAAAAGGAAGTTCTTGTCCCCATATGAGAGTGATAGTGACAAGTGAGGAATTTTAGAAAGTCTTCTCTTATTATCATGGGGATAAGATAATTTGTTGGGGGAATAAATGTGAATTTTAAATTCACATGGTTGGGGAGTACCTTGAGGATAAGACAAGGTCCTCAAAAAATAGGTTTTTGACCCATGTGACTGATGTGACTTGTGAGAGAATTTAGAATTTCCCAACAACCTACATGGGGAAAAGAAATGCATTGAATGAATAAATGTGAATTTTTAATTCACATGAGGAAGAGGTCAAGACTTAAAAAAGAAAGGACTTATGAAAGGTTGACTTGGAGGACATACCAAAAATGGCATGTGATTAGATTAAGGTTGTGCAAACAAATGATTAAGACTTGACTAATGAAGGATTAGAGACATATGGCAAAATATGGAGGATGTGACATTAACCTTTGATTAAGGGTGTGCACATCCTAATCATGGATTAATTAAAATAATCCAGATTAGAAGAAGATTATGGAGGATGTGACAAGGAGAGAGAAAAGATGGAATTTAAAATTGAATTAAATTCAAATGGCCACATGACTAAATTAAATAAATTGATGTATTTATTTAATTTAGAGAGGAAAGGATTGAAAGGTAAAGTATTTAATTTATTAAATTAAATACTTTAGGAGCCTTAGAAAAAGGGGAAATATTAATTACATAAATTATTTAATTAATATTGATGGGGAGGATATAAAATAGATAAATAAAAAAGACAAAATTGACCATGTGGGAGTGGTCAAATTCAGATGTCTACAACTACAAAGGGGAACTTTTGCATACATACGAATTCCATTAGGTCTTCTGAACAAAAGAACCACTTTTGAGCGAGAAATGGATTTTTCTTTTAAGGATTTGGTTGGAAAATGTATTATCATATGCATGGATGATCTCACTATTTTCTTGAAGAATGGAGGAGACCATATATATGATCTTAGGAAAGTGTTGCCTAAGTGTGAAACGTATGGAATTTCACTGAATTCTAAAAAATGCATATTTGGAGTTACTAAAGTTAAATTGTTAGGGAACATTATATCCAAACAAGGTATTTCCATTGAACCTGATAGAATAAGTGAACTAATGAAAATTCAGCCTCTTGGAAGTAAGAAGGAATTAAAGTATTATTTTGGTAAAATAAATTTTGTTAAAAAAATTATCACAGTTGTTTTTGAGATTGTTCAAATGTTAAAAATTGTGTTGAAGAAAGATGCAAAAAATGAATATCCTGAAGCTAAAGCTTCTTTTGAAAGAATAAAAGGAGAAATTGTTGAGGCTTCGATGTTGAAAATTTCATATTATTCTCAATCATTTTATATTTATTCATTTGCATTAAATCATGTGTGTTCCACTGTATTGACTCAATGAGGAGAAAAAAGAAGAAAGGCCCATGCATTCATTATTTTTCCTTTCAAAGATGTTAAGATGAGATATATGGATGTGGAAAAATAAGCCTTTGTACTAATCAAAGTAGTAAGAAAGTTTAGGCATTACATTCTTCATAGTTGAGTTAATTACATCGTACCTGAAGCAACAATAAAAGTGTTGCTAATGCAAAATGAATTAGGATAAAAAAATATATAAATGATAATACAAGAATTCAACATCGAAATAACACCCATGAAATTAGTTTGAGGATAGGAACTATTTAAATCCATTGCTGAAATTGATCCACAAATTATTTGTCAATAATAATTAGCAAATTTAGTAATTCAAGAGGATTGGTATTCTAACATTGTGCATTATTTGATAACTAACAGTTGCCCATAAAGAATTCCCAGGCAACAAATAAGGGCTCTTAAAATAAAAGCTCAAAATTACATGGTAAAAGGAGGAATCCTATTCAAGAAAAATCATGAAAGGATTTATTTGAGATGTCTAAATCAACAAGAAGTAGATGATGTATTACGAGAACTTCACGAGAGATTTGGAAAAATCCATGGAGCTCCTTTGGAAACCACACATTTTATCATAAGAGTGGGCTATTACTGGACAACTATATTTAAAGATACATTTGAACATTTGAAACATTATTATACATGCCAAACAATTGCAGACAAAGAGAGATATACAACCCAACCCTTATGTAACTAGTAATGAAAATGCAACCATTTGCACAATGGGGATTGGACTTCATTGGAATTATCAATCCTCATTCATCCACGAGGCACAAGTATGTACTTATAGTGATTGATTATTGCACACAATGGATTGAAGTAGTATGCGACAAATAATGTATGATAGAAATTGTAATTAAGTTCCTAGAGGAAAATATCATCACCATATTTGGAACACCATACTCCCTGGTATGTGATAATGGCCAAGGTTTTTCTTCATTAAAAATTTCAAATTGAATATTTTAGTATGGTATAATCTTAAAGTTTTCATCAAATTATTAACTACAAGGGAATGAGTTAGCTGAGTCAACAAACAAAAGCTTGCTAGATATAATTAATAAATTGATTGAAAAGAACATTAGGCAATGGCATTCCCTATTGAAATTTGCACTATGGGTGGATATAACAAGGGTAAAATCCACTTTAGGAAATTCTCCATACTACTTGGTATATGGGATTGATCCTATATTGTTGGTTAATTTGAAAATTCCCACCTGGTAGTTTTCCCAAGAATACATAGGCTTAGATGACAAGATGGAAGCTAGGTTGTTATAACTAATGTACTTAGAGGAAAAATGAACAAAAGTGATTGATCATTTTGCTAAGCACCAATCATTGGTGAAACATTGGTTTGATAAAAATTAGGCCATTTAGGATATTAGTCTTGGTCTTATGTTGGGATAAAGTGCATGACTAAAAAGGAGACCACAAAAAATTTGACAAATTATGGATAGGCCCTTACCAAATATCAAAAAAATTAGGGGACGACACATATAGGTTGAAAACTTTAATAGGAGAAGATGTCCCATTGCCTGTCAATGGGAAATTCTTAAAAAATTATTTTCAACCTTAAAATCCATTGTGACTCATGCATATATGTAAATAGGCTTTGATTTGTTTTGGTTTGTTTTGGTTTGGGGTTTTTGGCTTTGCTTTGTTTTGGTTTGTTTTGGGTTTTCTTTTCATTTTGAAGTTCAAAATGGGCAGCAACTACCATCATGAGAAATATTCTGAATAAAAAGATCTAAATTTTTTGAAACGATTAAAAAGTTATGAATGTTTCAAACTTTCTTGATTATTAATATTTCAAATATCTCTTGAATTTTGTTTGTTTTAACTAAAGTAATTCATGAAGTTTCCATTGGGTTATATATGTATCAAAATTTAAAGATTTTTTATGATTAGTTTGGGGATAACATTTGTTTGCACTAAGTGAAAAATCTAAATGTTTTCCTTTGCTAGGTACCACTACAATTCCCAACCTAATAGCAAGCTTTAATTCCAGCAAGTTGAAGAAAAGATATTCAAATCTATATCAAAATAAAAATTAAATTATAAAAATATCAAAATTAAAGAGAAATTCAACTCTTTAGGTTATTCAAATATCTCTATCAGGGCTATAAACACTTGACTGGCAGTAGAGTTATGTTTGAAGGATTTATAGAGATAACCTTTTGGGGCTATGCATGCCTAACTAGCAATAAGGCTCTATCCAAAGTTAGCTTAAAAGGTTAAGCCAAACTATATAGCTCAATGCAAATATTTGTTATGATCAAGCTTATTGTAAAAATAAGATGAATCATACACACACACTTAAGCCCATAAAGTTGATTCTATTGCTTTAGATAAAGGATGTCAATTCATGGAAGATTGTTGAAAAATTAGTAATCAAGAAAGTTTGAAAATTCATGGTTTTTATTTTATTTCCTAAGTTTATGTTGTTTTTAATTTGGTTTGTTTTGTTGGTTGCTAGTTGTTGTGTGGTCTCACAACATGCCCCATTTTTCTCATGCAAAATGGAGACCCCTTTCTTTTTTCTTTTGCTTGGTTTGGAGAAAGTGGTAAAATTCACACAGTTCTATGGAAAATGTAGAGGGTAGTAGGAAGTAACATTTTTTAATCCTTTAGAAGCTACTCAAAGTTGATACTTAGGTTTTTCAGGAATTTTAGGACTTACAAGATTAGGGATGTCACTTTAATGTGTTCCGCATTCAATAAAGTAAAGCATCCAGTAGCGAGGTGTTGGCCCAATAAACTGCTCCTTCCATAACCTAATTTCATGTAGGTAGTGAAGTAAGATGTACCTAAGCCCAAACCCAAAGTTTTAACCAAATGGATTTTGTTGAAAATCAAGATTTAAAAGTGTTATGGAATTAGATGTGAAATTCCTTTACTAAGAATCAATCTAGATGGAGATCCTATAGTGGGTAGTTTTCCCATAAAATTATCCTTTAAAGAAATCAACCTTGTGTTATCGATGATGAAAATCACTATGAGATCTTTTCATTGTAATGTTCCAATAATAACCAATAAAAAACACTTTCAAGATATTTTGGTCATGTTGAATAGGAATTTGGTGACTTATCACTTTTGCATCTGACAAAATTCCCAATGGTTAGTCTAAATATCAAAAAAAGAGATGCTACCAAACTTGATTTATTTTAAAAGAAACTAAAGTGTGAAGATTGAAACCATCACCATTAATTATCAAGCTACTGGACTCATACACATTTAGTACATTGAATGAGTAATGATTAACATATGTTGGTAGAGTTGCAAAAGTGTTGTGTTGTCATATCATCTTCATTAAGTGGGCATATTCACACACCTAAAACATAGTAACGTGTTCAGAAAGAAATAAACATAAAAACACAAAAATCAAAGAACAACCATAAGAGACAAAGAAAAGGTGAGCATCAGAATTCAAAAGAGGTATAAGCCCATCCAATTTTTTGTCCAAATCAGGTATTTTCTAGATCAAGCTTTAGTTTTTCTACATATAGCTAGTATTCATAGAAATATGGTGTTCTATTTTATGTCTTTGATGCATTCATTATTAATTCATTAAGCGATTTAAATAAAATAAAATAATATTTTATTAAAAAATAATTGGGTAGATTAAATATCAAAGGAATCAAAGATTATGAAAACTAACCCTAATTAGCATAAGAATTCAACACACTAACCATGCATAATCTAGACACAATGAGTATTTGAAAGAGGGGATTCAAGGATGAATTCAACTTTCCTCAATCTCAAGTTGCTACATCATATGGCATGGAAATAGATACCCATCTGAGTAATTTCAATGAAGAGGAATTCTTAAAGAGAATTAGGTCACCTGATGCCACTTTGTATGCACAACATATTGCAAAAGTGGATTACATATGTCAACAGGTTTTCCTTCGGCCATGGAAGCCCAAAAGCTAGTTTTAGAATGCACACCTTTATATGATGCCACAAGAAAGGTGGTTTTAAAAGAGGGTAGAGTATATGCTTACTTAACCCTAGAAGGAATTGTGCAAACCTTTGGAATTCCTATTTTTTTAGTAATGATTCCATTAGAGGTCAAGAAAGAGTTGTAAAATCATATGCGAGCATGGAGGAGAAAAATAAAAGAACAATGTTGACAACTTGGTTCAAAGATAAAGAAAAGCCAAATTCACTGTCAAAAATGTTGAAGACTATATTCAAGTCAGATTTTTTTCTCAGACATCAGTGACATCATTATGCTATTGAATATAATAGTAGGATATAGAGATGCTAGCAAGTTCAAACCCTGGATGTATGAAATCATCAAGCATGTGAAGGATGGAACAACTAAAATCTACTGGTCAAAAGCCATTATTGATTTTTTATGTGAGTGGATAAAATATTTTAAAATGCCAACACTATTCTTCATGTCATGTATTTGAAAACTAAATCCTCATAAGGCTTGATAGGTTCCATAGGTTGAGGCCAAAATAAATCCAATGAAAATTTCCCATGGGAAGACAAAGGATTAAACCCACTATGATGCACTATAAATATCTTATTTTTGAATGGGAACTTTATGCACTTGTGAATGACTGACGTGATGGAATTCATGGAGCGTAGCCATGGGTATCCTAACTTACACAAAATTGGTCCGACGTTGGGATGATGGAGAATGATACATCTAATTTTTTGGTCCAACCTTAAGAGGAAGATTGATTGAACCTATCATAGGGCAAGAAAAACCATCATGATTTTTCACCCATGCTTTTTATTGTTCATAAGAATCTTGATAAAGTTCATGCACAAAAAAAATTCCTTTTTTATCACATTCTCTATACACATGAGATCAATGAGTATCCTAGTTGTAGGCTTGTCAAAAATACCTCTAGCAATATAGAGAGGACCATCGTGTGGATGTATGGATGCGTCAATATGGGTGAAAGAAATTTCAGATAACAAAGTGGTTTGGACCTTATGAGGTTGAATATCTATGAGAGTGACCACATCCTCAACATCACTCTTATTATCATTGTTATCATCATTCATGTCATCAATCTTATCAACATTCATCTCATCATTCTTAACATCAAAAGCCTGCACAAAGTTGGATAAATGGTTTGGAATTGGATTGGTAAAAATTTGCAATGTTTGATTAGGTGGGGCAATATATTTATTTCCTTAATCATTAACACCACTCAACTAGATGTGATTAGAATCAATGAAATCTTGAACTTGATGTTTAAGATGCATGCATTGCTTTGTATCATATCCACTTGTGTGATGATATTGACAAAAGGCATTTGGATTGTAACTTTGAGGTAGAGGTTTACTTGTGTCCACAGGCCTAACTAAAGGAAACTAAATTAAATTCTTGTTCAAAATTTGCAACATGATCAAATGGAGGGTATCAAGTAACTGGGTGAATTATCTATCTTGTGATATAAATTGGTATAGGTTGAACTTATGGTAGAAACTTGAGGGTCAATGTGGTTGATTGTTTGAGGTGTACATAACTTGATAATTTTTTTGTTGTGCTTCTTGAATGTTTGATAGTTGTTTTGAGGTATGGACCCAAATTTCCCAGTAGAAGCTGATGAAGATGTCTCTTCATACTGACTAACCAAATTCTGATAATCACAAAGGGTTGTACACAAATTTATAAAGGACAGATATTTCATCAACAAGATTTTATCCCTTATGTCAAGTTGCAAGTTTTCAATGAACACTCTTTAAACATCCGCATCAAGAAGAGTAAGATTGACAGGTGAATAAAGAAATTGATAGCACCCTATAAAGTTTTTGACCTTTTTATTTTTCTTTTGTTTGCATCACACTAAATCAATTAATGTAATTTTAGGTCCAATGCTGACTTGGAAATGTTGGAGTAATGCATCAACAAGTTCATTGAAAGAGTGGATTGAGTTATTCAAAAATAAACAAAACCATTCTAAGGCCATGTCTTTCAATGACCTAGGAAAGAGCTTAGACAAGAGTTTATCTTCAAATATGAAGTCACTACATAAGGTCGTATATGTTGATATATGATTGCTAGGGTCTTCTTTACCATTGTACTTGTCAAATCAGGATATCTCTATGTTTTGTAGCATTGGTGTATTCAAAATTTCAAGTGATAATGGGATTCTTTTAATATATCGTAATCATTGTTCAATTTTGTTTTGGTTCAATGTTGAGATTTTTTGTTCAAGTGAGGCTACATTTTGTAAAATTTGGTTAATAATTGAATCATTGGTTGACATATTTTGGGAATGTGGTGAATATGGTGGGATTGTGTATGTGCTTGGTGGACTACTATGTTACAAATTTATGAGAGGGGATGAAACTAGAGGTTGTCACATGTGAGGACCTAAAACCATAAGGATTTACAATGGAAAGGCCTAATATTAGAGTTATGCCAATGCTTTGTTGTTTCGTTGAAGCAACAATTGGATTCATGTATGTAGGATAGAGCTATAGTTGTAGGGAGGGAGACTTGATTTACTCCTTGACTTTGAGTGTATCCAAAATTTTGAGTGCAACTAGCCATTGTAGGTACATTAGCATCAACTATATGGGCTAGGCTACACAAAACCTCTAATCCTTGTGAAGCTCATGCGAGTTTCAAGACACTAGGTGTACCCAATATGAACACTAAATTATCAAATAACCACAAAAAATACTCAAAAAAAATGAAAACGATAAAAGAAAACAAGTAATACAACAAGAAATATCTCTATAAAAGTTGGTTGAGTCAAAAGTAGGAGGAAAGATGTGGCCAAGGGCATCTATGTCCTAGGCAGGTTTTCCAAAAATTCAAAGTTTGACTATGTGTAATTTTGTTAAAGGATCATGGGTCTGGTTTTTGATATGGAAAAGCAAGTTTTGAAGGGGCCTTGAAACCCTGTACAATGAAAGGAAGTTGCTAAATAGATAGAAACATAAGCATCCATAGCCCAAAAAAGCTAAAAATGTTGTCAAAACATAACACTAGACAAAATGACAATAAAACCAACTGCAAAACATTAGCACATAAGGCTGAAAAAAAAAAACTAAAGCATTTTATCAAGAACCTTAGTCAAATCCAGATTCCTAGAGATGACCTTTGCATGCATCTCTACCACTTCCTCAAGTTCTTGGAATGAAATGGCTTCCCTCTTCTTAGTCTTGCTCCTAGTATGCAAGCACATACCAACATCCACATTCTTCTCCACCAAATTCATATGACTAATCTCATCTATAGCCTCCTCATGTTCACCAAGGTCCAAATTCTTACTAGTCTAATTGATTGCTTTCTCATTCAACAAAGACAATTCATGTGCACTAGACTTCAAGGAGTGGTTGCTAATTCTCACCACAAATTGCAAGTCATTATTGATCGTGTTCACTCTATCCTCCATAGCCACAAACCACTCCTCATGAACCATGTGAACAACATTTTCCAAAGAATCCATGATCCTTTCCTCATGATTTTTTCCAAGTTTTTCTGCATCCATGACTACCTTATCGAGGACCACATTCATAGTTTTGACCTTATTTTTCACTGACCATTCTCTTTTATTGTAGTTCACCAAATCCACACAAAAATCCTACCACTCTTTCATCCTTGTATTGAGGTCTTAGTATCATGGGTCTGGTTGCAAACATGTCTGATAGTAAATATGTTTCCAAAATTTACTCAATTTATACCAATCCAAGTGTGTAACAATATGTGAACAATATATGACAATTTTGAATGCAATTTTTGATCTAGAATGTAAAAATCAATTGATTGTAAGATTCCTAAATTTGAAAATGATGATTTTGATATAATTTTGAAACAAAATGATGCAATCTTTTTTACTTTTCTACTTTTTGAGATAAATGAAAGATGCCTAAGTGAATGCAATTAGGAATTCCAAAATAGAGATTTGCAAGCAGACATAGATTGAAAACATAGAGACAAAGAAGTGTGCTAAAGTTTGTTGATTCAAGTGTAGAAGGATAGAGGTAAACAATGGCATCTATGTCCTTGGTAAGGTGTCTAAAAATTAAAAAAATTGAATATTTATTAGATTGTCTAAGTGCTTTGTTTGTGTGTGCAAATAGGTCTACAATTGAGTTTTTTTCCAAAATTTGCTTAATTTAAGACAATGTGACTTAAAATAAAATGTGTAAAAATACAAATGACAACCATAAATTCAATTTTTAATGTAGGTCTAATCTAAATGACTAAGATAAACCTTAATGCAACATATGATGCAATATAATATACAATTTTTTTAATTTTTGTCCTTTATGATGCAAAAATGAAACCCTAAATGAGAAATGAAAAACAATGTAATTAAAATATTAGATATAGGGTGAATTTTAGAAGGTATATAATGTTAACAGGTCAAGTTCACCAAAAGGAAACAAAGAAAAAGAGAACCCTAGGCCTTATGTGTAAAACCTAGGATTCAAATTTTGTGTTGTGGGTGTTTAGGGGTATTTTCTATTGTTTCATTAAGATGGAGATCAACAAGGTATTTAGATTAAATTTCAACCATGAAGGTGATCCAATAAAACTTGTATCTACATCTTATTGAGCCTTAGGATGGATTGGAATTGATTGAAATTGATTAACCTAATTAGATTATATGCCCTAATATGCAAAATGCAAGCTTTTGATAATTAACATACTGAATCAAAGAATTGTAGGCAAATATAGGAAGGGAAGAGGGATGTGTACCTATCTAGAAAGTTTGATGCTAGTCACTGTAGGAGGAAAATTTCACCGAAGGGAATCTAATTCCTTGTAGGGGTGACCTGCTTTATTTTTTCAGTCCTCTGATGTTAGCTCTGAGACTCCTGTTTCCACTTGCAAACTTGCTAGAACACTGTTGGGAAATTTTATAGGCAAGATTTTTGAGTTGACTAGATGTAGGGTTTCAAATGAAACAATGGATAAATGATCTTCAATCTCTTTTCAATCCTCTCCAAACTTTAAATTTTCACATTCACAAAGAGAAGAAATGTTGTGCCATTTAGGGGCTTGCCTTAGTCAAACCCTGTGTTAGTGTTTACACTTCCATAATGGCAATGTTAATGATAGGAAAGATAAATGATAGGAAGGAATTTATGAATCAACAAAGTGTTGCAACTCACCACCCTTCAACGGCTTCCTGAAAGGATTGAAGTCATGCACATCACTTCAAGGTCTTGGATCTTTCTTGCTTGAATTATTGAATTTCTTGAAGACCTACAACAAGGGTTAGCCTTTAGAAACAATGACAAAATAACATACATAAAATCACATAATACTTGGCATGATGTTAGGATTTTAAATTATTTCGATAAAGCTCTAAAAAATTACTCTTGACTTTCTTGATAGTGCTCTTGATCATAAGTTTTCCAATAGTTTTCTAGATAGGTCTTGTTAGTTTTCAAATGATGCAATAACTAGGTAATTATAGGCATTTATTCAATTTCCTACAAATTAGATTCTAATAGCTGGCATTTGTGATTTGAATTTTGAATGTTAAAATGTCAACACTGACATATTCAAAATTGGATCCTAACAAAATAGGGGGACTAGGATGCCCAAGGGTGTCCCAATCTCGACCCTACTTTCCATAACTTAGGGTGTCGAGGGAAAAACATTAAATTAATACATTTGGTCAATTCTTATAATTTCTCAAGAAGTAAAAATAGGCTATAAAATGCATAAATTATGGAAATTAGGGACCCAATTAGGCTCAATAATTTATGGGGGGGAAGCATAGTGTGAAATTGTCAAGGGCAACAATTTATGATGCTACATGAAGAAAAAGATCAAAATAGAGATAGAAAAAATGCTAGTTGTTAGAATTGTCAAATTGGTAGAAGATGTGTATTGGATAAGCCCCATGGTTATCCAAAACAATAAAATCAGAGAGATAATAATTTGTGTAGATTTTAGGGAATTGAATAAAGCTTTCATACATGATCCATTTCCCACCCCATTCATCGAGTAAATCCTAGAATCAATTGTAGGAAGAGAGATATACTCATTTATTGATGGATTTTCTAGATACCATCAAGTTAAGATTAAGGAGGAAGATCAACCCAAAACTAATTTTTCTACAAAAGGGGTCATATATGTACATTGTAATGCCTTTTGGGTTGAAAAACACCAATATGATATTCAATAGAATAATGATTAACACATTTAAGGATTTCATACATTACTTTTTGGAAGTTTACTTGGATGATTGGATCATTTATGGGCTAGTAAAATATCATGTATAGCTACTTCACATGATGCTAAATAGATGTAGGAGCATGCAAATTTCACTAAATTTTAAGAAATGTACCTTTTTAGTATGCTTTGGGACTTTATTAGGGAATATTATATGTAAAGAGGGATTAATGGTGAACCCTATGAAAGTTTCCCTAATACTAAACCTACCGCCACCTAAGAATGCACTAGAAGTTAAGACATTTTTGGGATATATAAGGTATCACAAAAATTTCATAATAGGATATGTTGGTATTGATGCACCATTAGAAGATATATTGAAGAAAAGAATTGGTAGGAATATTGAATGGAAAGAAGAGTCTCAAAAAGCATTTGATACTTTAAAATAGAATATTGCAGAAGCACCAATCCTAATATTCCTAGATTGGAACAACCCTTTTCATGTTCATGTAGATGCTTCCAGTATCACTATAGGAGTAGTAATTACCCAACCCAAAGGAAACAAAGACCACCCCATTTCCTTTTCCAGCAAAAAAATATCTATTGCGAAGAAGAACTATACTACCTTAGAAAGAGAGGCACTGGCTATGGTCTATGCACTACAAAAATATAGATACTACCTACTATCCACCTCATTCACTTTCTTTACCAATCATGAACCTCTTAAGTATCTACTCAATAAACTAGTAGCACATGGATGAATATGCAAATGGTTGTTATTTTTTCCAGAATTTGATTTCAAAATTATGACCTAAAACCTAGTAAAAGCAACCAAGGACCAAACTACTTATCCTGGATTGAGACAAGAGAAGAACCAGATGCTCAAGGGGAAGATCTCCCTAGCACACATTATTTTCACATTAAAGTGGTACTAAAGGCGCTACAGGAGATTGTCATCTTACTTTTTATAGGTGAATTCCCCAAAGATATCTCACTGCAAGAGAATCAATCACTTGTGTGAAGGGCTACCCCATACACTAGTTGAAAGAGAGATACACTATTTAGGTAGGGATGATATCTTGAGAATAGTGGTGTATAAGCATGAAAGGAAGTCAATCCTAAGGGAAGCACACAAAGGAGTTGCAGGGGGCATAATTGCGATGAAACCATCACTACAAGGGTACAACTTGTAGGACTATGGTAGGGAAACCTACTGCAAGAGATGAAATTCCATTAAGACTAGTACTAGCATAGAACCACTTTAAAAAATGGGTGATGGACTTCATTAGACCTATTAATCCACTAGAAAGACATTCTAAAGCAAGGTTCATTATAATTGGAGTAGAATATCTCACAAAACGGGTGGAGACAAAACCTACAAAATATTGTACCACAAAGACTGTCGTAATATTTCTATATGAGAACATAATTACAAGATATGGATGTCCACTTAGAATAGTGAGTGACCAAGAGAAATATTTTGTAAACAATATGATAAAATAATTACTATATAATTTCATGATAACACACAATAGAAGCTTCCCTTGTCACCTACAAGCTAATGAGGCAAGTGAAGCATTAAACAAGATAATTGGGAAAGCCCTTTCCAAAACGTGTGTTGGGAATATGACAAATTGGGATAATAAAATTACCTACAGTACTTTGGGCATACCACATATAAAAGAACCAACAAATTTACTCCATTTCAATTAGTCTATGGCACTGATGCTATAGTCCCTATGAATTTTATAGTCCCCAGCCTATGTACCGCACTCACTTTGTGGTTGGAAGATGAAAAATACCTCATACAACGATTAGAAGAGTTAGATAAATTGGATGTGTAGACACCTAAATTTGGACACTTAATTTATCCAAATTTATCCCCTTTCGTCTAAGCATCCCCTTATCTGAATTAATTAAGTAATATCATTATTATTTAATTAATACCTCTAAAGTTCTTCTAATCCCTAAGGTATCTAGTTAAATAATTAAATACCTTCCTCCTTTTCATCAAATGAATTAAATAAATATGACATTTATTTAATTCCTCACATGTCACATCCCTTTCTTAATCCTAAATATTCTCATAATCTCATCATTAGGGATGTGCACATGCCTAATCCTTGATCAGGATGTGTCACATCCTCCAACTTTTGCAAGTTGGCCTCTAATCTCTCTTAGCCACCTAACCCTCCTCTAATTCTTCATTAGCTAGCCTAATCAACCTCTCAAGGAATTTTTAATTCCTTCTATCCTTCCAAGGAATATTAAATTCCTTTTTCTCTTCCCCATGTGACCTTTGACTTGTCACATCAAGTCACATGTGAGCTCTTCCTAATCTCCCACTTGCCTTTAATTTGTCATTAATTTGTCTAATCAAGTACTTGCACAACCTTAATCACCCAATTAGGTCAACCTAATCCCAATGTCATTTATGGAATGTGTCATAAGTCAACCTTCTTAAAGGCTTTCTCCTTTTGGAGAAATTCACATTTAATCCTTGAATGCATTCCTTAGAATTTAAAATTTCTTTTCTCATCCCCATGTGGATATTTGAGGAATTTTTAATTCCTCACATGTCCTCTCATGCACATAGGGACAAGGACCTCCTTTATGAGGAGATCTTGTCCAATCCCAAGGTACTATCTAGTACCTCCATGTCATGTACTCTCCTTCCAACTCATGTACACATCATCTCTGTCAAGCCACTTCACATGCTACATGTCAAGATGTGAGGGCTTGTGAGTTCTCAACTCGCCTTATCCCTACATCTTGATCTTGGTGGCTCAATCTCAACCATCCATTTCCCTAGAGAATCCAAACTTCTCTATAAATATCCACTCTTTTCTCTCATTTTGGGAGAGATCATTTATGCTAGCCAAACTCTTGCAAAATTTTCTCTTGAGCCATACTTAGCCAAATTTCCATACTTGCATCCATTTTCACTTATTTTCCACCCTCATCTCATCTCATAGCTTGCATCTCTTGCCACCAAAGGAGCATACAACATCAAAGATCAAAGGGCCAACCAAAGGATCGATTCAAGACAAGGTGAATCCACTCTATTTGTTGTTTTTATTTTGTTTTTGAATCCAACTAGGCTAATCTTGAGGTGTAGGGTGTTTATAGTTGTTATTTGCACTCTTTTGTTTGCTGCTCATTTTCTAACAAATATTTTTGCCCTATCACAGGATGAGTATAGAAAAATTACAATGTTAATCACCAACTTGAGCGCCAAAGACAAAAAACATGACATGATAGGAATTTAAGACTGAAAAAAATTCAAAACAAGAGATTTGGTACTACTTTATAACATCAAGTTCAAGAAAAAAGGGAAATTGAAGATTAGATGGCTAGACCCATATTATATCCATGACATAAATGATTATGGAGAAGTGAAACTTTGATAAATAAATGGCACCCCCATGATTAGATACATAAATGGAGCACAAATCAAACATTTCCACTTGTCGGTAGACTAAAACCATCAAATAAGGAAAACCAGTTCCTAATGTATATTATGTACTATAGTTCAAACCATAAAAATAATAAAAAATTAAAACACCCAAAAAGCAACCCATCACATCAAAAAATAAAATAGCTAGAAAAACTTGCATAATGGAAAATAGCATTAAATACACCACCACCCACTTGCTTATTTAACACTTCACATCTCACTCCAAACACTCACTTGTCACCTACACATTTCACAGTGTGTTCTCATTCAACTAAGCCCAAACCCTAAGCTATATGCACTCTACAAAAGTCTCTGCTAAAACATTGGCCACCCCAACCGTAATTAAAATCTCTCAGAAGCCTCGACCCAAGTACCAAAAGTACTCATACAAGGCTCTAGAAATGGATAATAATGGGGCATTCTCCCATATACCCCACAATGTGGTATACCCAGATGATGTTCACAAATATATTCATGAATAAATTGCAGAAATTGATCACACTAAATTTGAGGAGCTTCATAAAACACTCCTCCAAGACAACAAGAAGAGATATAAACTAGAATATATAGAGATTAACTAAAAAAGATGGATATCTAGAAAGACTATCCAAATTTCTGTGATGAACATGTGTGGGTGAGAATTGTAATGAGCCAGGTGCACGATGTGTTCATGTACCTAGACAAACCCTACGAGATTACAAAGAAGGTAATTCACATAGTGACAAGGCTCAACATGGTAGGCAACATCCCCACCAAGAAGGCCATAAAAAATAGTGAGGTGCAATAATTGAATGGAGTGACCCTTGATGGCTAGGGTATGAATGTAAAAAAAATCACAAACGATGGAGTCTACTATACCGTAATGGGGATTGCATAAAAAATTTACTATGTCAACCAAGAGGACACCACCACCACCACTATTTTCCACACATCCTACCAAATGGTAGTAGAGGGAAAAGATGTTGACCTTTGCAAGGTTATGCAAGAGAAACTAATGGAGAATATCTAGAAGATCAAGAACTATAAGTTCCACTTCTAGTATACTACATTATTAATATGCATAATTTTTTACTTCCTTAGAGAATTACCAAAATTCAAAGGTGAAGTGTGGAAATAAAACCAAATGGTGGTAGACAAAATTAAATATCACATTCTCCAATTCCCGGACATCCAACTCGACAAAGTTGTATGCTAGGGGTTCTTCAAAACCTTCCAAGAGAAAATGCAAGAAAGGGAAAGGATTTCGCATGATTCCACCACCTAGTACATGAACACAATAACCTTCATGGTGGTTAAGAACTACATATACATGTGGATGCAATAGAACTACATATGATGTGGGTACCAAAACTACCCTACAAACTCACCGCACAAGAAGTAGATACTTATTTCACTACCCTACTTAGCCAACCCAACCCAAGGATCCTAACGCAAAGCATTTTGGTACTTACAAAGAGGCAATAGAGATCAGAATCAATAAAGAGTCTTGGGAGAAACTAGAAAATAATAAAGAGAAACTCCAAAAACAATAGGGAATACCAGAGGGAGGGTTTTCTCAATTCTCTACTACCACAACTTAGTCAGAACCATCCTCCACAAGAATGTCTAGAAGGCTTCAAATCACCTCACTAGGAAAATCAAAAGGCCCCACCACCTCCCAATAGATAGTATCTACACTAGGGAATCCACCCCAAGTCACCCCACAAAAGAGGCCCCTGCAAGCAAGGACCAAATAGATAGCTAAGAGGCAAATGCAGTAGGATAGAATAGAGGAAGAAGTAGAAGAGGTAGAAGTGGAGGAGATCATAGAGGGTGAAGAAGAGGTCGAGAAACCTCTCAAGAGGAGGAAAAAGGGGGAAAAATCTCCAATACCCACTCCTCAAGTGACTCCAAAGCAACCTCAACCACCAATTGACATCTTGGTGACTACCAATGCTATCCTCCACTTCAAGATGCTACCACAAGTATTAAGCATGAATGGGGAAGAAAATGAGGAAAATAAAGGCATAATAATATAATGCCTCCTCCAGTATGTCAAAAAATCAAATAAAGGGATGGATAAAGCAATGAAGGATTTTTTGGAGTAGATAATTACACCAATACAAGAAAAGAGGGCCAAAACACTCAATAAAGAAGAATAAATAAGGGAGAAGGCCATCTCCTTAGTCCAAACATCACCGAAGATCAGAAGTAGGCACTAGCCCAAGCGCAAGCTCAAAAACTTTGCACAATATAGAGAGTGGGAAAACTCATGGAGGAGGATCCTAAGAACATAGAAATGATCCAAAAATAAACTGAGGATGTCACCCAAAAACTCTATGAGGAAATGATTAAGAATAATGCAAAAGAGGTAGAAGGTCCCCAACCACCAGAGAAAAATCCAACCAAGGAAGAAAATGAGAAAATAAAAGATACTAGCACCGCAAAGACATCCACCATTAAGAATTTCTTGGCACAAAAACAACAAATCCAAGTAGTGTCATCACTATAGCTTCTACAAGTACCAATGGTGGGTTCATAGGTAGATTTTTCTAGCATCTCCCCACTACAAAAAGATTTGATTGGGAGACATTCTTCACACTGCCGCAAGGGAGGAGCTTCTCAATGACCATGTAGGTACAATGGAGAAACTACAAAATGTAGTAGACACACTATAAAAGGCTATTCCCCACCTACCATGAGACACTTCACTTCCCATGCTGCACCAACTCAAATAGTTGGTGGAAACCTACAAGGAGATTTGGCTACCACTAAAAACATCATAAGGAAATAAGTACAATAGGAGGTCATAAGGAAGAAACCATAAGAGTATACTAAGAAGTGCACTATCGCACACTCCAAATTGGAGGAGAATATCAAAGGATTGGGTGACACAATCACAAAAGCAAGGGAAATCTACCAATTTTGCTTACAATGGCCCAACTAGAGAATCAAATAGCATAAGTGGTGCAAACCTACAACCCTCTCTAAGATAAGGATGGAACCATTAGAACCCAAGTGGAAACCCTCCACTACCAACTACAACAACTACATACCCAAAGGGAGCAAATCAAGGAGAAGATCAAGCAGGTGAGAGAAACAATCAACAACCAGATGACCCAACTATTAGGGATATACTAGGAGAAGAACAAGAAATGGCCAAAATTATTCAAATACCTGATAGTCTGGTTGATGTAGAGGCAACAATGATTCACACTTAGAGCCACATCTCCACTTTACAACAAGCAAAAGCATAGTGGGAAAAAAAAATACCTCAAAGGGACATACAAGCATCTCATTTCCAATTAACCATCATGTCTTGAGGAAAAGACATTAGTTGTAACTAGGAGTCAGGTCCCTTCATGGGAATGTACATATATATACAATGCAAATCATATGCAAAAATATATGGTATGTATAAGTAAACTATCACTAGTAGGAAAACAACAATAAATGACTAAAAAAACTACTAAAAATTGCATATATGTGACTAAGCTTGGTCACGTGACCATTAGTAGTTTATTGCCAGTCATTTATAATGTGACCAAATTCATGACTAAACCATCTTTTTATTTATTGGTTGTTTTGATTGATCAATTTAGTAGTATATTTAGTTGTTAATTTAGTCATTGATTTTTGTTAACTAGTGATTTATTTAGTCATGGTAGTTATTTATTTAGTCATTGTAGTCATTTTATTTAGTCTTGGTAGTCATTTATTTAGTCATGGTTTAGTCATTTATTTAGTGATGGTTTAGTCATTTATGTAGTCATGGTAGTCATTTATTTAGTCATTTATGAATTAATGCTTTCAGGTCTTTGTTCTTGCATTTAAAAAGAAATTGGATGGCCAATTCTACTTGTTGTATGGTAGAGTAAGGCATTGGTTTTATATTTTCTCTTGCTCTGTATTTTTTCATAAAGGAAATACTTTTGTAGCTTTCAATTCTATTTCACAAGAAAATAACATGGTTACATTAGGGAAACTAATGAAATTAAGATGAAAATAGTTAAATCTGTAATGGCCATTGAGATTTTAATCTCATGTGGAATTTTAATCTTACTTCCAACCATTGAGATTTTGAAAGAGAAATATGATGAATGGTCAATTTGTTGAAGTGGTCGTCAATCATAATTTTCCCTATAGCAAAAGCACCAGAGGGTTTTAAGCGTTGCTGCTTCACATTACAATTATTTTTACTGAAATTAACTTATTTAATTTGCTACTTACACATCAGATACACGAAAATATAAAACTCAAAAATCTACAAAATCATCATCCCTAAAATACAACCAATAATATTTGTGAAATTGATTTTATAAACAAATTTACATGAAGAATACAGGTCTACATAAAAACAATTTTGTAGCAAAATAATATCATTCAAATCTATAGATGTAAATTTAGATTTAGAAGAAAAAAATAATAATTAATTAAATTGTGATTGTTTTTAGATCTAAACAAAAAAAAAATTACCCTATGCAAAATGTAAAATGGGCATAGGGTCATGCATAGTTTCGTGTAAAACTATTGTTTCCTGCAAAATTAAATCTATGTTTCAAAATATTTAAGTTTCAAAACAAATAAAAATAAGGTGTTTATTTGGTACTAAAGGACAAGTTTTTTCAGAAAAATAAATAAAACCGCAAAGCAATGTATATTCTTAGATCTATAAGGAATTCACGTATAGGACGGTTCTCCGACGATGAAATTCTTCCTCCTACTGCATATAGTGAAATTGTTATAAGTAAACAACAAAGCAAAAAAAAAACCCCATTCTTCTTGTGCAGCCAGAGCAAATCGTAGAAATTGTAGCCATAAATCTCTCTCTCTCCCAATGATGAAATCTCCTTCCTCCTGCTACATACAGTGAAACTGTTATAAGTAAACAACAAAGCAAAAAAGAAAAACCCTCATTCTTCTTGTGCAACTAGAGAAAATCATGGAAATTGCAGCCATAAATCTCTCTCTCCCCTATGTTGCCTGTCTCCTTTCATCCTACAAAAATGAGAAAAATGATTAGGGAAAGCGCTCATATATTTGTTCAATTAGAGGGAAAAGGAAAATTCAGGTCAGATTTTGCAAAATAGGGTTTCTATTGAGTTCACCCAACAAAATAATATGCATCCAAAAAAGGATTAGGGCATAAATAATATATTTTAAGTACCTACCGCCAAATTGAATGAAGAAAATTAGGTGCCCATTTTGAAATGGATGTGAAATTACTAACGTTTAAATGAATCAAATGCTCATCATTTTCGCCATTTTTTATGTCTATTCGCAAATCATTGTTGCCATCTTTATAATAGGTTTCGTGAGGGCTCAAAGAGTATGTTTATTAAAATGAAAATTAAAAAGATCCAATAATGAGCATTGAGGTTTTTGCATTATGGCATCCTTTATCCTACTTATTAGTTTGTTTTCACTTTTAAATTATAATTTTCTTGGCCATTTTAATTATTTGAAGAATTTTTATAATGTTTTAATTGAAATTCTATGGTACATAACTTATCTTATTTATAAACTTATTCAAATTGATTATTTATTTTTAATAAAAATAATTATATATATATATATATATTATTAATTATTATTATATATATAGCATTTTTATAATTATTAATTAATAATTATTATTTTCTTATTTAATACAAAATATAATTAATATATTATATATAGTACAAATTAAACTATATAATTATATGCAATATAATTATATTTATAAATATATATAATAGTATATATAGGTTGTATTTTTTTTATCGGTAAAAGAGGTGATTTTATTAAAAAATAAAGACAAATTACATATTATTTCTTCCAGTAATGCCAACTTAAAACCCTTTCCAACCCCACTAAACTCCTTAGAAAAGTCACTAACCCAGCCAACTCACCGTAATACACTCAACTTCATGAGTTACATACAAAAAAGCATCACTTTACAAACTAACGCTTCACAGGCATAACAAGAAAGCAAGCCCAAAACTAACATTCCCTGAAAGGACCTATAAACAGGTCATGATTGGTTCTCATATTGGTCTTTTCTTCGTCTAGGATCTGAGAACCATTGCAAAAGTATCTTTCCTTTCTTTCTTTGCTTTCTTCCCCTTGACTGTTTGTCAGTTGTCCTCTACCCTTGTTGTCGCCTTCTACTAGTCCAATGGTTTCTCATAAGGATTCTTCAAAATGCCATCCAAACTTTCATTTTTTCTATTAACTCTGCTCAACCACTTTTCTTTTTCTTGATTATTTCTCTGGCGACTTCACCAGACCTTTTTTCTCTGGGCATTTAGGTGTCATTGCCCAAATTTTTGGATTCAATTCCTCTTCGTCTCCATTGTTGACAACATTTTCACTATTCCCATCCAGGTACCCTTCCTATATCAGGACATCACCATTCTGATGTTGAACCTCCATTCTTTCTTCTTCCACCACTGCCTTCCCTTCCTGACCCCCTTCTGCCCTACTTTTCTCCTGAGCATTCATATGATTCACATCCTTTTTCTCCACCATATAATGTTGCGGGCCAATGCCTTTCCACTAGGATGTTGATTTGGTTGCTCTTTTTTTGGCACACTAAGCAACCAAATGTCCAATTTTAAGCAAACTCTCCATCAAAAGGGTAATCCTTCATAACCTAGGGGTTGCACCCAACAACCTTTTGAAGTCTTTAAACATATCTCCTCCGGAGGAGCCTTTGACACATCCATTTCCACTAAAATCTAGGAAAAAGTTGAATGATAAAGGTTTGAAGACCCTTCATCCACCATTAAAAAGCTTCCTAAAGAATTCCCTACAACCTCTAAGAAGGAATCAAACCATAAATGTAAGGGAAATTTTGGAAGCCTCACCTAGATAGGAACCTTCTCAAACACTTCAGTAGCTAGATTAAAATCCATATGCCATGGCTTTAACATCAATGGATATTTTTCTTCCCATTCCCAATGGTAATCACACAATCTTATTTCTATCCTACTCCTTTTCAAAAACAACAATAAAAAAACCCTTTGCCATGGGATAGATTTGGACATACTCTTCTAAAACATGTATCCACTGGAGAGAGATCCATTAATGGAGGTCCGTCAAACCTGGCCAATATCCCCTGAATCTTCCAATCAGACCCAGCCCAAAAAAAATAAAATTATTAAATAATACTTCTTGTTCTAGCCTCTCATTAAGCTCCATTGTGATTGCTCTAAACATCAAAAGTAAACCAAAATCTCTTCCGCCCTTTTCTATCATCAATGACTGAGATGGACCCCCCTAGTCTGAGTCATTTTGGGCCCCTTGTTGAAATCATCTCTTGAGATGTGTGCTACAAGTCACCCTTTCATTTGGCTTCACTACGCTGAAAGGGTTCTCCCAATCTCAACATGGTCATCTCTGCTAGGGCCTATTTTCTTTGCTCCAACCATATATGTGAGTTTTGCACCTCGTTTCCTGATTGGCTTCCTTGTCTTTCATTTTCCTTGTTACTACCTTCATTATGCCTAGATCCACCAAGTGCGTCCTGCAAATCCCTTCCTTCAACGCTCAAGCCAGGTGAAACCCTCGTCATAGCACCTCCCAGAAAATGACCATCAGTTTCCATAGCTCAATATATATATATGTTGTATTATTATTATTTAAATATAAAAATATAGAGGTTATATTATTTACTAATATTAAATATAATACAAAAATCAAACATAAAAAATATAGGTTATTATTGATTTACTACAATAGATATATTTAAATACAAAAATATATACAATATAATATAATTTAATAGTAAATATAAAATAATATAATATATTATTAAATATAATATAATAATAAATATAATAGTAAATATAATATTAAATATAATATTAAATATAATAATATTAAATTTAATGTTAAATATAATAATAATAAAT